>CAKALU010059261.1:7214-54576 GCA_916700995.1 Hozukius guyotensis
AAAACACATATTTTCCCTCTTAACCTGTAGTGCTATCTATCAATCTAGATTGTTTTGGTGTGAGTTGCAGAGTGTTAGAGATATCGACCGTAGAGATAGCTGCCTTCTCTCCAGTATAATGGAACTAGATGGCACTCGGCTTGTGGCTAAATGAGACTACTAAACGCCATCACGCCGACTCCTATCCTAACGTTAGCTTTTTACACTTCAAAAATCATATAGGTGGTGTTCATTTGTGGAGATTATCTTGCTGAACAAAATGTGTAAGTATCATAAACGTGTGTTTGCTTTTGATTTTGAGGCGAACTGTCCCTTTAAAGCTGCCAGTGTCGCCGACTGAAGCAGATCCCACTTTTAAAAGAAGACGTACTGATGAAGAAGATGAAGATCCTGAACGTGTAGAGTAAACCGCCATGGCCTCACAGTGGATCGACAACGATCCACCTACATCTGTCTCTCTGTGTCTGTCCTCTTCGATCTCTCCAGTCGTCTGTCTTCCTGGCAGGCAGCAGTCTATCCTACACTGGGACCGAAGCCTCCTCGGCAGACAGCGGCCCTAATTTCATTAATTATAAACCAATATGCTGCTGGCAGCCCCTCTGGAGAGGACTTTACCCAGCGCTGGCATCTGTTCAGCGCAAACACAGCGAGGGATGGAGGGATGGAGGGAGGAGAAAACAAGGACATCTCTGACTCCCGCCATGGGTGAAGCATGGTGCTGTGCAGGGGAACGGATAAGGGGGGGGTGAACGAGGTGGTTGGTGGGGTTTGAAAAGTTCATGTTTCCAACAAGGATGCTTAAAGTAGCAATCCAAGATGGTTTCAGAGAGAGTATGATCGCGTGGTAGCAAGTTTTAGAAGAAGAAAACATGTCTTCTTTAATTTGAAATTCACGTATTTACTTTATATGCAGCCCTTTATCACACGGATCAGGGAGGACCTTTACTGAGAATGAAAATGATAGATTTCCATTTCTGGAAGTTAACAACCCCTGACCTGTATACTCATGAGACAGTTTTTCTTTTGGATTTCCATTGTCTTCAGAAAAACGAGCCACTCACTGCCCCAAAATTACATCCAGCAATTTGTTGCTTTGTGGTTTGCTCCGCTGCAAGGATTTTGGTTCTTGTACATCTCCAATTCTCCAAAGCGCTGCAATATCCTCTGCTACACCTTTCTGTTTTCCACTGCTCATTCCACCTCCTTCTGAATGAAATGTTCCCCCCTAAATGCTTATCAGGGCTCGCTGTATGCCTGCGGGTCGCCACAGGCACTTTCCATTGTTTCCCTTTGTTAAAATAGCTGTTGTTGATGTTGCCGATGAGTAGTAAAACGGCGGTTATTGTTTTGTGTTTGCTGTAATGGTTCTTGCGGGCAATGTGACGACACATTTATATCAGTGGGTGACTCCGGGGTCTGAAAAGTGAAGCCAAAGAGGAAGTGCCTTAAACTTGCATTCTTTGTAATAGCCAGCAGGGGGCGAGTCCTCTGGTTGCAAACAGAAGTCTGATTGTATAGAAGTCTATGAGAAAATGAGCCTACTTCTCACTTGATTTATTTCCTCAGTAAACATTGTAAACATGAGTTTATGGTCTCAATCGCTAGTTTCACGTCTTCTTCAATACAGCATGATGTTCATTTAGTAAATTATGGTCCCATTTAGAGTCAAATAGACCATAAAGCAGGGGATGCTTTAGGGCGTGGCTACCTTGTGATTGACAGGTCGCGTTTTCCGGTCTGGGAGTTGTCCGTGTTTTTCACCCTTTCACAGTGTGTTTTCAGTTAATGAAAGTTAATAGTAACATTTTGGTCTCCTAAAAATGTCTTATTCAGTGTTCGGTTGTCACTTCTGGTTGCAAAAAAACAAGATGGCGACGGTCAAAATGCCACATTTGAGGCTTCAAAACAGCAGTCCACAAACCACGACTACGTCCACTTCTTATACAATCTATGATCTATGTACTGTAGGTATCTTTGGGGCTCCATACTCTTGATGGCGATGCAACAAATGTCCAAACTTATAATGATTAATTACGTTATAATGTTGATGACCCTTGACCTTTCCTCTAATACCGCCCACAGACCAACAAAAGAAAAGGAAACAAAGAAACAGAATACATATAAACAGGCTGTTAATTCGTCCACACCAGAACTGCACACGCATGTATTCAAAGTGCAAAAGCGTGTTACCAAAGTGGAAGCTGTTTACTCCCTCATCATTCATAAATTATACACATAAACACACACATTCAAACACAAAGGATGCACAGGATCACCGGCAAAAAGTGCTATGGTTTAGTTTTATTTCTGTGTCGCGTCAGTGTCAAATAATAAGACAAAAGTACCATCAAATGAGTTAAAAATAAGATTTGAATGGTTATAAATCATCATAAAATAAGGTTATATCTTAATTTGGCTTGCCCAATACCTTTAACTTCCTCTGTGCTACTTGTTCTTCTTAATTTGTAATTAATTTTAAGCAGTTATAGTTGCGTGTTTAATATTGTATCTATATCCGCATGCGTTTCAAAAAGAACCCCAAACCAGCGATGGGGAAAAAGGTGAGCTACTTCCTGTATCACCGAGCAGCTTTAATGTGATTTTCAGCTCTAATTAGAGTTAAGTCACTTAGTGTGTTGTAATGATGTTTGGCTCACGGAGCAGCAGACGCCGTCCATCAGCCAAATGAAATATTAAACTGACCTACCGCTGGATTACGTGCGTGTGTGTGTGTGTGGGGATTCGTATTTGTAGTCGTGTCAGGAGACCTCCGGAGCACACTGGGCGTCCATTTTCTGCCACATACAGTAAACACACACACACATTTCTGACCTACATTCACAAACAACAGGGTGTCAGGAGGGCAACAAATGTGTGTGTGTGTGTGTGTGTGTGTGTTGGAAATCTGCAGGTGCACTGGGCCGTGAATCTAATGCAAAATTAGTGTTATCTTGCTGCCAAATAATTCATGATCCCGCATCCGAAATGATAGCAGAATGACTCGACTTGTCATCCCCTCGGTCTCTGTCACTCTCCCCCGTGAACCATGTTTTATTCACAATGTCACATGGAGCAGAAACTAGTAAATAAGTGCAGCTACAATTGGCAAATCCCCTGCTTTTGATCCCAAATGACTTTTAGGCCTGATTCGAGCCATAGACAGTAGATAAAGGGAAGACTTATAACCTTTTCTACAGTTTTACAGCACAAATGCGTCATGTAACGCCACACCCCTGAAAATAACCATTACAGTCAGGCTCCAACATGAAATATCCCAATGAGTATTGTAGTGGGAGCTCACAGATACTATAAAATGAGCTCCAGCTGGGTGACTGCATGGGTGGGTTCCTCTCCCAGAATTATAATAATCACAATTTTGTACCTGCTACATCCAATAAAGGAATTAAAGGAGGTAAAAAGAAACAGCAGAGAGACTTGGCTTCACTTTTAGTGCGCTGGCGAGAGCCCAGTTGAGTGTGTTTACTTTATTGTAGGTCAGTGTGTGCACACCCACTAACTATAGCCAGGGCCCCAGCATATAAAACCCTAAATAATATGTCTACATTTAGAGAAATCATCGGGTGTCGCTGTGGAATGCGACACCATTGTGGTGAGGCATTTTCACAAAAGAGCAAACAACCGCTGGAGAAAGCCTGGAGTAGGGACAATATGTAGCTGTAGTTATGTTGATATGATACAATGCGTTTCTTTCATGGCGTTAATCAATACGTGTGTTTTAGTCTCAGCTTTATTTTATTAGTAAAACGTGCTTTTCCTGCTATGACGAGTCAAAATGTCTGCTGTGAAAAGACCTATTATATCACCTCTTCACTCTCTTAAACCTGTGAAGTGAAACCACATTCTGGCCCGTAGTGCAGCTTTTTTACCTTGTTCCATACAGACATAAACCCTCAAAAGGCATCATATCTCAGGCATACTACACTGCCATCTATCAGGCGCTGAGAACATAGCAGATTGCCATACATACCATACATAAAGATAGAGAGAATGTGTCACTAAAGGAAGCAAAAAAACTTATGGAACTGGACAGAAATGCACCGACTCAACTAGACTCTTATTATGAAGGGTTGCATGAGAAGCTGTAATAAACATATACAGAGTCCATAACAGCTGCATCTTGTTTTCTCCACTGGAAGGGCACCTTAGAGGGAACTTTATCATGTTTTATCTACCATAAGGGCATCCATTGGGGGACTTTATCATGTTTTCTCCACTGGAAGAGCACCATAAAGGGCACTTTATCTTGTTTTTTTCCATTTAAGAGCACCCATTAGTGCACTGCATCTTGTTTTCTCTACCGTAGGAGCATCCAAGAGGGCACTTTATACTGTTTTCTCCACTGGAAGGGCACCCTAGAGGGCACTTTATACTGTTTTCTCCACTGGAAGGGCACCCTAGAGGGCACTTTATCTCATTTTCTCCACTGATAAGTCATCCTAGAGGTCACTTTATCATGTTTTATCTATCAGGGGCATCCAAGAGGGCACTTTTGCTAGAACGCGAATAAACTTTTTTCCCAAAATGTTGAACTATTACTCTATGAAAAAGAAAGAGTAAGGAACTGAACTGAATTAGTGGTAAACAACAGTTTAATTGTATTCTTACCTCCTGAAACATTAGAGTATTGCAGTCAGTTTGGTAGTTTAAGATCCATAAATAAAACCAAAATACAGGATAATTGAAAACAATATTTCCAAAATGACATCTGGACAGACATAACTTATCAGAATATTCCATATCTGTAGGCTATTTCTTCAAAAAAACTTTAACATAACTTGAGTTAGGTGGGTCGTCTGGTCTATAGTACAAGTTAAAATGTACTTTCCCAGTGCAGCATGGTATGAATACTGGTGGGAATAAGTTGGATATGAAGCCTGGATGCTACGCAGGCGACATATGATCTTTGTTTTGTCTTGATAAACAAAAGTTGACAAGAAACACAGTCTCTAGGAAAAGCCTCCCTCCTCTGATAACCTAAACACACTTGCATGCGAAGACACACACACACATGATTGCATATACACACATTCACACTCAAAGCCACATGTCGAAGTTGATCATATTTGCCAGGGAAGTCCTATGATTGTAACATAAACAAAACGGAGCACAAAGAGGGAGGTCTGAGCCCCGTAGTCACCTGAGTATTCGCAGACATGAAGGTGTGTGTTTATGAGTGTGTGTTTTCTTTTGCCCGGCTGCCTCTAATGTAAGAAAACGGCCGACTTTGCCGTGCTCCGCCAGACTACAAAGTGATTTTATCTCAGTTCATACGAGCTCTTTTGTTGAACCATCACATCTTACCCCGCCACCTCCCCCAGCAAACCCAAGGCCATTTAGAATAACAGATGAATAAATGGACGAGGGGGAAAAACAGTGGAGTGAAACCACAGTGGAACTCAGTAATGGTCAGCCAGGCCCACCACGCCTCAGCAAATGTTTGTCCAAACCTGTTATTTCTGGCATTGTACTGTCTCAAAGAGATCATTTTATTCTCCGAGTGGAATGCAGCAGCTATAAATAGTCTGGAGATGAAGGAGGGGAAATCAGAGATTTGTAGAGTAATTACAGAGCCAGAGTCGAACCCTTCTGTTATGGCTCATTTTTCATCAACCTCTGTCTCCACGACTGTCTGACTGACTGACCGACTGAGGTAAAATGGACGTTTTCTCGGTGGGAAATGCATGTCTGACCTGATATTTGACCTCTTCTAGATCTGCTTTTATGTACTCACGAGTCTCAAGATTTAAAGGAACAGTTGACATTTTGGAGAAATACGTTTTTTATATGAGTTGAATGAGAAGACGATGCCGTTTCATCTGTGAAGTGAGGCAAGAGAAACCACACATTTGACATTTTTGTGTTTCGTCATTAGTAATGGTTTTGATGACGTCCTGCCTATAGGGGCATCAGATCAGAATACACACGTGTCACTTTGGAGGGGGACAAACTACATATCTTTTCATTTAGTTTAGTAGACTTGTTGTCCGGTCTGTATTTAGCCTTAGCACAACGACTGGAAACTGAGAGAGGGGATCATCCCTATGTTCCCAGGGTCTTCTTCCCAGGGCATTGGTGTCTCTTGATAGAAAATAAGTGATTTGTAAGGGATAAATCTTCACATTTCAAATTGCAAAAGAACGGCGGGAGATGGATGTTTCAAATGCAGTTTGAATGGTAAAAATCTGTTCAGCCACTGTGGAGATGTAAACATCAAAAGTCAAGATAAACTGTCTTGCCCGCAAATTTGAGGGCGTATTGAGGAGTATTAGCATGAGTAGGCGTGGAGAGGAGGTCGTGTTGCTCTGGCTCTACCTGTTTGGCGTGGAGAGGAGGTTGTGTTGCTCTGGCTCTACCTGTTTGGCGTGGAGAGGAGGTTGTGTTGCTCTGGCTCTACCTGTTTGGTGTGGAGAGGAGGTTGTGTTGCTCTGGCTCTACCTGTTTGGTGTGGAGAGGAGGTTGTGAACATGGACCCTGCAAGCACAGAAATGTGCTCTATGTTGTATCAGGAAAATACACCTTTTCTTCACATCCAAAATCTTAAACGCCAGCAGTCCAGACATTAACCATTGCTGATTGGGATTTACCTGAATCCTAATTCTGTTGCTCTGTTGTTTGGCATGGCTGGCTGGGTCCTTTTCCTCCAGCACACAGCTCACTTCAGAGCCACATTACTCACATGCTGACATTTCAGGTAAACAGGGTGAATGACAGGAAACAAAATGTTGTATGGAAACATGAAGTAAAGCAGGAGTTTGTGTCCAATGGGAAGGAAATATATGGGAGGAAAATGTGCCGTGCCATGCCCATCCGTGGTCAAGTAAATTACATTTTGAAATACAGTAATAAAAGGCTTTTAACACGTACGCTATTAGCAAAAATGGTCCCGCTGCCACAACGGAACCTTGTGATCACACAAGAAAGACTTAATAAGAACACAATATTACTGGAAATCATGCTAGAAACTCGTCAATACAAAGAGCAGAACTAAAACAGCCAATAAAAAAGAAACCCTAATGCTCAGCTCTTTTGTTTTCAGCGCAAACTCAAGCAGCCAGGCAAGTTGTCCTGACAGCACTTGTTTCTTAAATGATCTTTGTGGAGTATAAAAGGACTTTTAGCTGGTAAATTGCTGTAATTATCAAACATGCCCTTCTCATTTTGCACAGTCAGACACTCGTTGGCAAATTCACCCGACAATTAAGAAAAGCTGGAAATGAATGACAAGTAATGGTGTGGCCCACATTACTCGGATGAGGACAAACAATCTGGAGAAAGGAGGCTGTAATGACGGGAAATGTGCAAAACAGGCAGAGAGGCATGATCTTTTTGAAGAGAGGAAGGGGATTCAAAACAATGTTTGCAAGTTTATCTGCAGTAGTATAGAAAATGTGAGAATATTTAAAATCCTGCCGCTCCTATGTGTTGTTTATTCAGTACTGGTGGCTTTTCTCTCTGTTGGAGACACTTTGTAGGCTTTGTAATGTCGCTTTGTTGTGGTCTGAGGGAGGAGGAGGAAGAGGTGGAGGGCACAAGATGCAAATGACAGTGTTTCAGAGCACTTTGTCGCCAATCATAGAGAAATTATAGCTCCATGAGGCTTGTACGCAACATATAAAGTGGCTTCTCGAGGATCGGGAGTGGAAAAGTAGACTTGTGTCGTAGCTCGGACTGTTTTACATGGATCTACGGGATTTTCCGGAGGATTGTCCTGCTTGTGAAATCTGTCTGTCCATCCCATTTATTTAAATCCCTATTCATTACTGTTATCAGGCTATTGAATAGGCATTATCAACATACATCTGTCCTTAATGTATAGGCTAGTAGGGCCCTAGCAACCTGATAGGGCCCTACCTGGTTCAGGAGGGCGTTATCACCTATTTATTTCAGAGAGCAGTCAGGTCACGTGACGCCCACTAACAAAAGGAAACCAAAGAAGTAGTACTAATCGCACACATGCCTAGTGATAATTGATCTAGTCAGTACACAGGAATATATTTGAGGCACTTGAGTCTTGTGATAGAGATAATTTGGCATACAGGTGTAGGTACTTTAACATTTCCAAAGACTGTTGTGGTGAAAATCACAGGAGGTCAAAGACACTGAGATCGCACCCACACACTGAAATCCAGTGTGTGGGTGTGGGTCATATCTAATAACTATATAGGGAGACGCCAACATCTGTGTCCTTGATGTTCTCCAAGGCTCATTTTAAAGGATTAAAAGCATGTTGTTCTTGTGTGCAACTCTTAATGAACTTTTTATCTTACAAAATGTGCCTGCAAAAAGGTATTCAGATTACTTTGAACTCACACCCACGCTCTCTCACATACACATAACAGTTAAGGTGGCAGTAGGCAGTATATTTTTGGCAAAAATTCCATAATAACCTTTCACCATATTGTAATTCAAGTGTTCTGAGAGATAACTAGACTTCTGCTCCTCATCATGGCTCTGTTTTCAGGCTTTAAAACATCTAGCCTGTGAAGGGAGACTTTGACCAATCACAGGTCATTTCAGAGAGAGAGCGTTCCTATTGGCTGTGCACCGGCCATGTGACGGTCATGTGACAGACGTCAAAAAGACCTTTTAAAGCTAGACTGAAGATATCATGGCATCATATGAAACTAGAAAACCTGATGAATCCATCGCTACCAACCATGTCATACTAGCTTGAAGCATGAAGGAGGTTAAATAACGTTCCAAACTTACGCTAAACTTTGGCGAGGAAAAACTGTCATGTCCATTTTCAAAGGGGTCTCTTGACCTCTGACCTCCAGATATGTGAATGTAAATGGGTTCTATGGGTACCCACGAGTCTCCCCTTTACAGACATGCCCACTTTAAGATAATCACATGCAGTTTGGAGCAAGTCATAGTCAAGTCAGCACACTGACACACTGACAGCTGTTGTTGCCTTTTGGCTTTGAGTTTGCCATGTTATGATTTGAGCATATTTTTTATGCTAAATGCAGTACCTGTGAGGGTTTCTGGACAATATTTTTCATTTTTTTGTGTTGGTAATCGATTTCCAATAATAAATATATGCATATACATCTCCCTTTAAGGTACATTTTGAACAGATAAAAATTGTGTGATTGATGCGATAAATCGCGATTAAATACTTGAATCAATTGACATCCCTAATCTAAATCAAATGTTGGAAATAGTCTTGTAAATTTAACAAAAGTTAAAACATTTTTGACATGTGTAGTTTGTAGGTCTAATTATTCATTAAAAAAAAAATGGTAAAACATTATCACAGGTTTGTCATTTTTAATTAAATGGGGAAAAAAATTACTTCATATTCTGATTTTAGTCAAAAGAAAACAGTTTGCAGTTGTACGTACACCCTCAGACATTAATACTACCAAGGTCTTACTTATCATTATCAATAGGAAGACATTTTATTCCTAGAGAAATGTCGCCCCTGTGTGGGCAGTATGTTGTACTGCACCAATCTGGCTCAGAGTACAATTTACGAGACAGTTTCAGATTTCAATTTTTTGCTCTTTGTTATATTTTCCATCCCTTTTATATTCACTATACATTTGTGCAAATGTTAACTACAATTTAAGTTGAAAAGTAAACCATAAGTATATTTCTAGAATTCATATCTTCTTAAATAGTGTGCATAAAAAGTATTCACCCCTCTTGAAGGTTTTCATTTTTAATTGTCTTATAATTAACACACAAGTGATCTACATTTAGCTAATTATGCTACACTACAGTGTAGTGATTACACTCAATTCAATTTCAATTCAATTCAATTTGCTTTATTGGCATGACTGTCAGGTGAACAATATTGCCAAAGCGTCAATTCAATAATGAATAAAAAAAAAGAACAAAATAAAAACAAAAACATAATATACATATATACAATTCATTAAGCAAATTACAATATATAGATATTTAAAAAGAACATGTATGTAAATGGAAGAAAACAATAAAGAAGTAATTAATGTTTGTTGTGTCAATAAAACAAACAAACAAATAAAAAACAATTAATAACAATATATTGCAATATCAAAGGATAAGTGTAAAAAAAAACATGAAGTAGAGGAGTAAATAAAAGGCAGAGTGTGAGTTACATCTATTAGGTTTGCGCACTGACGTGACGTTTACGTACCAACGTAACGTGTTTACGTAACCAGCGAAGAAGATCAAGGGCAGAATTGAGCGGCACAGTGTGTGGAAATGTTGGATTTAAACGTTGTTTTCACCCCCGGTTAAACATTTAATCGCTCCTGATAGAAAGCAGACATCTGTGGGAAGTTAACCATATGAATGTGTTAACAAGTATGGAAGTGGAGAACCAAAACGAGGTGAGTAAACTGCCAAAGTCTACATCTTAATGTCACCACATGGCTGGCTAATCGTTATGCTAGCATAACAATGTTATGCTAATTAAGTAACCAAGGGAGACAATGCTAGCATAACTTGCTAATGTTCACTATGCTAGCTAGATAACATTAGGAAAGTCGGAAGTTTAATCGAAATTAGCTAAGTAGCAAGCTAACTAAAGAGGGATACTTGTTGGTTAAAATCATTGTTTATGTCAGAGCTAGCTTGCTAATAAGCTACAAAAGTGAGTTTTCTCAGGGTAGCCTGCTAGCCAATGGGAAAAAAAAGATACATTTATGAATGAATGAATGAATGAATGAATGAATGAATGGACATCTCAAGTGAAAAAAGTGTACAGAAATTAACATTTGGCAGTAATGACACCACAGTGGCTTATTCCTAGTCCAGAGGTCAGCAACCTTTACTATCAAAAGAGCCATTTTAGGCAAAAAATAATAATAATAATCTGTCTGGAGCCGCAAAACATCTGATCATTGTGATGAAGGTAACACAGTTTATAGTCTAAGTATATAGTATATAAGTCTAATGCAGTGAGGGCCAAAGAGCGAATGTACTACGGAGTATTAGGGCCACATTGAGGGAAAAAACATCTGAGATTTACAGAATAAAGTCGTAATATTACGAGAATAAAGTCATAACTTTACGAGAAAAAAGTTGTAATATTACGAGAATAAAGTCATAACTTTACCAGAAAAAAGTTGTAATATTACGAGAATAAAATCATAACTTTACGAGAAAAAAAGAAAATACGTAAAATTACTACTTTATAATATGAATTTATTCTCTAAATCTCAGATATATTTTTTTTCCTCAATGTGGCCCTAATACTCCGTCGTACCGTCGTACCATAGACCTACAACAATGATAAGTAAAAATGAAAATGTAAACAAAATACAGTTATTCATTTCCATTTTTAAAAATCCACAGGGAGCCACTGTAGAGGAGCCACATGTGGCTCCGGAGCCGCAGGTTGCTGACCCCTGACCTACTCTGACTACAAAGACTCAAGGACTTACTGTTTATTAGTTTTTTATGTTGGACTCAATGAGTGATTAAGTGTTGTCTGGTAGGAATGGATGATGCTGGCGATTTTGTATTGAGTAATAAGTAGTAAAAACTCTTCTTGTGTACATCAAATGGGATTTAGTACTCCTCACATACTAAAATCCTAGTACTCGGCTACGTCCAGGTGGGAAATAACTTCACCCTACATCACACAGTATAGTCCCTACATGCTGTCCTAGAAGGTGATACCTATGTTGTTTCTTACTGACTCTGAATGCCTTGTCATTTTCTTTTCTCATATCAAGTTCACATCCCACTGTCCTTCCCAGACGGGCAGCAGCTCCTCCACCCCTGATGTGTTACGTCCAGAAAACCACGATGACAGCCCGACCCACCACACATCCCGCCCCGGCACTGTTATCCCCAATCGGATTTTTGTCGGGGGAATTGACTGCAAGGTGAGAGCTGCAAATTTACAGAGTGACTGGCATGTTTGGTCTTGTGTAGGGCTGTAACTAACGAATATTGTCATTATCGATTGTTTTCTCGATTAATCGATTAGTTGTTGGTCTATAAAATGTCAGAAAATTGTGAAAAAATGTCAATCAGTGTTTCCCAAAGCCCAAGATGATGTCCTCAAATGTCTAATTTTGTCCACAACTCAAAGATATTCAGTTTACTGTCATAGAGGAGTAAAGAAACCAGAAAATATTCACAGTTAAGAAGCTGGAATCAGAGAATTTAGACTTTTTCTTCTTAAAAAAATACTCAAACCGATTAATCGATTATCAAATTAGTTGGAGATTCATTTATTAGTTGACAACTAATTGATTTATCGTTGCAACTCTAGTCTTGTGTGTCTTATTATAGATGGGTAGACACTAGAGAGCAGCAAAGCATGTAAATGAGCAAAGGTCAGGATGAGATTGTGAGATGAGAATGAACATAAGTTATAGGAGGCCTGCTGTTACTCAGTAACTCCAGATTTCTCCAGTTATAGCTTTTGGACCAATCATACAACTCTCCATTCTGCAGATACAGTCTGAATCATAGTTGATTCCCAAGGTTTACATTTTAGTAATCCAAAAGAATATCTACCAATGTGCTGTGTCATTCCCTATCTCTCTCTTTCTCCTCTCCTTTCCTGTTAGCTGTCTACCGGCTAATAAAGGCATACAATGCAAAAAATAACAGTCACAAATGTGTGTGTGTTTATGAAGGTTAACGAGAGCGACCTGCGGCATATCTTCTCTCAACATGGTGCAGTAAAGGAGGTGAAGATTGTGATCGATTGCTCAGGAATGTCAAAGGGGTGAGTTAATGTCATCATATACAGTTGGCGACTGAATAGTAACGCAGGCAGCCATGACTCTCTATCCTTTTTATTCACAGATTTACTGTCAGTCGGTTACAACATTGTTTGTCTTGATTCTGTCTCTTTGAACAGATATGGCTTTGTTACATTTGAGACTAAAGATGATGCACTGAAAGTCCTTCATGATGTAAGTAAAACAGGCCTTTAAAGTATCTTGGAACAAAACTTAAGGTACATATAATGATGTAGTTTATCTAGCGAAATGTATTGTCTAGTGTGGCGTCTTTTCCCCCCCCAACTACTATATTAAAGGTAAATGGAATCTGTTTCAAAGACAAGAGGCTCAGCATTGGTCAGGCTGTCCGCAAGCAGCACGCTTCAGGACATAGTAAGTCAACTGTTTTAATTCCCTCGTGATACTACAGAAGACATTCTCCTGATCACACAGTGGCACTGCCAAGCGTCAGTGTATCCCTTTCCACTCAGCATTGCAGCTGCAGTTCACCAGTTTGATAACAAAATTCACTCACTATTTATGATGGTCTTAAAAGAGATTTTTGTGCTGGCTCCTTTAAACTTGTTACTGGCCCACAAAGTGACTAATTAGTTTTTGATGGTTTTGAAATGCCCAGTAAGTTTACTGTTTCCTTCTTTTCCCCAGCTAAAGGTGCCCCTATGACCTTCCCTGACTCTGCCATGCCTCTGCCAATGTCCTGTGGGACCCTGCACCTGACCACGTCAGCAGGCAATCCGTACACCTACCACAACGGAGTGGCCTACTTCCACCGCTCCAACATGAGCCCTCCTGCCCACCACTGGCCTGTCAGTTCTCATTGATACCACACTTACCTGACCTAACACTTGACTTAAATAGCAATCACTCATTCAAACTTAAGTCTTGGGTATTTAAAAATGTGCTTCACTAGTGTGAACATTTACTACAGATTAAGGAGAGTTGGTAGAACAAAAGGGTTTAATACACCACAGATGTGCGTGTGAGTGAAGTGAGCACCAGGATGAATGTATGATTTATGTGTTTTATTCTCTTGCAGCCTGCTCCTCCAGTGATGCATCCTCGGTCCCATCAGCCTCTCTACCAGCAACCAGCCTATCACCACCACCAGGTCAGCTCGGCTTTTTAGTGATCTACTGACTTCTCACCAATGTCACCATTTAACAACTACAGCAGGGGTTTGAACTTTATTTAACTGTCTTTCTTCTTCACCCTCTCCCCAGTGTGCCCCAAACCAGTATCAGTGGAATGTCGTCCAGGTAGGCCAAATAACGCCATTCCTTTGTTTTTTAGTTCAGGAGAATTTGACCAATTGTTTAACTGTTGGGAATGTTTTGTTGTCCAGACGCCGATGCCCTCCAGTCCAGTCGTGTACTCCCAGCAGTCAGAATATCTGTACCAGCCCGCTGATGGAGGCCCTGTCCAGCCTCCTCTGCCTGTCATGGAGGACACCACTCCAGAGGTATTTGTTTGAAGGGATAGTTTGGATGTTTTGAAGTGGGGTTGTATGAGGTACTTATCCATAGTCAGTGTATAACCTACAGTAGATGACGGTCGGCACGCCCCCAGTTTGGAGAAAAAGACAGGAGTTACCGCACAGCAGCAAAGCAATGTACAGCTGTGGACGGGGCCGGCAGCAAAATATATTTTAGCCGCCTATAAAAATCAATATCACTTTAAGTGTACGCTATATTTAGAATATTTTTACCGCTTTACCTTGCTGTCAGACCGCCCCTTCCGACGGGGAACTGAAGACATTATCTATGCTCTCTTCAAAGCCACCAGACTCCTTTGACAAAAACAGTAATTTTACCACGCAGAACACGGGAGTTGCTGGTCTACCGCTGCCTCAATCGGATAGTTTGTGTTATTGTGTGACTTTGGTGAATCCAAACTAACCAAAGTCACACATTGACACAAACAAACTAACCGATTGATGCAGCAGTAGACCGGCAACCCCCGTGTTCTGCGTGGTAAAATTACTGTCTTTGTCAGTGGAGTCTGCTGAATCTGCTCCCACGAGTAATTCTTTGGTAAAGGATTTGCTGTTTTTTGGTGGAGAGACATGTATTGGGTTTATATTTAAATGTTATGTTGTATCATCTGTATGATTTAAGAGCTAGAAAATGTCTTTTTTTTCATTTTCTAACCATCAAACTTCCTGTTATGCATTTTCGGATGTCTAATAGTCCTCACTTGAATGAAAAAGTTTCACTGTGATTCTACTGATTCTGAACTGGAGCTCACTTTGGTGTATTTTCATACGTTTGCAGTTTGCAGATCCTATGTTGCAGCAGGTTTACCCGCTGTATCCTGCAAGAACTGAAGGAATGGCACCCATTTTTCTGCAACATGACGCTGGGAAGGTAAAAGACCTTATTTATATAACCAGAAATTCTGGGTGTTTTGGACTGGACCACTGTTTCTCTTCTAACTGTCATGTTCATGTATTTCTCTCCATTTCTGCAAACCTTCACTGAGTCTTAATGTCATCTCTCTCTTTACTGAATCAGATGTTTCCACACTCGCGGGCCCATCTGAAGCCAAAGCACCGCCGATACATCCACCACAAGGACTACCACTACCTGCCAGAAGCAGCGGAGCCTCCAGACGCCTCCGTGCTCCACACTCACCAACCTCTCATGTAGGCTAAACCCACTGACTCCTTGTCAGGGGCAAAACCCCACACACAGCACCACAACCTCTCGTGCCAGTTTAGTTCCTCTTCCTTCTCAACACATATAATCTATCAACTCTTTAACCTGTGCCTTACAACATAATGCAGTATGTTTCATGACATGTGATTTCATCGCCTCTTTGCTGAGATTTTGTCTGTTCTCACCAACTCAAGGTAAGCTCTCACCTTGTAGACTCGCAGGTCTGTTTCTGTGTTGATGGTTTAATACAGTTGGATGATTGCAGTTTACTCTACGTTACAGTGGCTCACATTGCATACTGCACATAACAGTGTTTACACTTAATTTCTCCTCAATTAACACATAAACTTAGCAATGATACATGAGTTCTTTCCAGTAAATCACTTACTGCAGTAGCTGTAATAATAACAGAACAATTCATCTTGAAATCTGAACATTCAGATTTACAGGTTTCATGTTATTGGATCACAACACATGTCTAAGTTCTTCCGATGTATTTCTGTGATGTAGTTAAATGCATTTTGCCACCAAAATTTCAAACTAGAATTCTTTTGTTCATCAGATTGTATTTTATAAAACTCAATTTAGTTTTAAAACCTTTTTAAAATCCTACAAAAACCTTTAAAACCGGATTATTTCTTTTAAAAAATCACAAACTAAAAATATGTGAACGGTCGGTTCAAGCTCAGCTCTACCGTCTTTCCAATTTGACTTGAACATAAATTGATCCCTACTTGTAAACTACTCTCTTTGTGTTTTGCCTTTTTCATAGCATTGTTACGATCTCCTAGCTACATGCACACTGACACCGTAATGTAGCTGAGAATATCCATTTTTTTCTTTCTCTTTTTACCTTACTGTACAGAGAAGCAATGCTGTACATCCACTGTGGATCAGTGATCACATTTATCTGGAAAGATATCAAGAAGGCTACACTGTTGATTTTATATCTGTACAGCTGTTTGAGGCTCACCGTGATGATTAGTCAATCCAAACAGTATTTGGATGCTCTGAATGAGCTGCTGCATCTTATCTTGTCACCTCTGCTCAGCTTTATCAGTGTTAGGACCGTTCAGGATCCTCTAATCCACACAAACAGTATTTTCTACCGTTTTTCAGTCTGATGATGTGAAGAAATTTGTCTGCAGTATTGTTACTGGACTGAGGCCTTTATCAGTTTGAACCAGCAATAGTCAGCTGTATTGTTGAAACAGTACAGCAATAAAACAGACTGATTGGTAGGGGCATGTCAAAGTGCATATTTAGTTTTTGACAGCACAATTCATCCATGAAAGTGTACCGGTTACGAAGCAATTTTGTATATCTGGAATCATAATTTTATATTTGGAAATATACATAGAGAGAGAAGTTTGCTTAAAACTAAACTATTCAATGAGCAATAAACAAATTAGAGCAATAATAAATCTGCAAGTTTGGATTTTGAAGCAGGGCGGGACAGATTTGTAATCACAGAACATGTTATAAAGCAAGTGTGCCTCAAGTAGAGTTGCGTCTCTATATTTGAGCGACCAGTTGGGCTTCGTTTGCACCCTGGTTTCAAATCTGCTCACCCAGATTTTGCAGTATTTTTGACTTGTAAAATCCACTGGACTTGACCTGGAAGTGATCTGTCATTGTGTTAAACCGCGCCTTCTAAGTTACAAGTAATAATAGAAATACGTAATTCAATAACTTGTTGGACAAGTGATTGGAAAATTCTCTCAAAGGTTGTGTGTTCCACGTCATTTATCAGAGCAAATTAGTTGTAGTAGTTACTTTTCTAGTGTTATAAAAGTTCATATAGTTTACATTTTTGCAAACATTTAACAAGCCTGCCTTGAAATTAAATATAGATTATATTACATTTGAGTGATACATATCCATTTTATTATAAAATATTTTCCCTAGATATTTTATTGGAAAACTACTCAATCCAAATGCTTTAATTCCACTGTCGTATTTGTTCAGTTTGAAGTATTTGTGCTTATAATTTGGGAAAATGTAGACTTAAATCTTTCAGTGTGCTTTTTATGACATTGCTATTTGTTTTATTATATTTTTATTTATTTGTATTAACTCTTCAACTATTTTGTCTTGGGATCAAACTCAGGTTTTGTCTGCTATTGAAAGCAGATGGCGAATTGTACCAAAGAATAACCTAATCTAAAATATATTTGTTTACATTTTCTTAAAGAGATATGTGCAGTACGTATTTAAATCTGTAATACTGAATATAACTTGACCACCAATCAGTTGTTTTGTTTTAACATTATTTTAGTTCAGTGTGTTTCCAGTTCTTGAATGGAAATAAAACTACAACATGTTTTGAACAATGGTTACTATGTGATTTGAAATAAAATGGGCTAAATGTGCGAAACCAGTGATATGAGGGGTACAATATCTAATTAAGTAATTAGATATTTTTTTAAAGGAGATACTCAAATGATTTATTGAATTTCCATAAAGACGGGAGACTCACAAGAGATAGATTTTAAAAATGAAAGGTCCAAATCAAACCAGCAGAGGTCGAAATGCTTAATACTACATTTCCCATAATGCAACTTGATAGCATCTCTTCAGGAAACACCCCAAGCCAAATATTGACTGCTGTATTGTTACGTTACCATGCTCTGCCATGGTTTACCATCTTGGGATGCGAATATATTAGTGTACAGGCTAAAGTTTAACCCTTTGAGACACAAAATTGGGGGCATCCTATGGTATAACAAGAGTGGGGGGGTCAATAATGTGCCAGTCTAGGCATTGATGAATCAGGGTTTTTTTATCTGTATGAATGGGATCAAGACCTTGGCAGGTTGGCAAAAGCAGCGAATGCCTGCTCATTAGAATAACAAGAGATTGAATCTCGTGACCTCAGATTGAGGTTTATAAAACAGCAGTGTGTCTCTGTGTCAGCTGTCTAAATGCTTGATGAGCTTTATACTGTTTAGAGTTACTTCTCATATTTTAATAGGAGTTTGAGTTTACAAAATCTGCTTTACCATAGAGTTAGTGTTCAGAAAGTTTGAGAGTAACCTTTCAAAGATACTGATTTTATACAAAACCTCTCAATTTCTTGTGTCATCGTTAATAGATTCTGCGGCCCCTAAAAAAACCTCAATTAGGACCCAGAAACATTGAATGATTCAAGGGCCCTTGTCAAGTCAAGTAAACATTTAGTGCAGAGGAAGCAACCTGCACCACTTCAGTCTCTCAGCTTGCTAGTAAATAAAAGAAATGAGGTGCAGGGTCCACCTAAAGTACATTTTTCCTGCTACTATATGTTGTATCATAACTGTTAGGACCACACAATCAAGAAAGAGCTGACATATAAGCAAATAAACTATGATATATGTAACATGCTGATTGCACACTTATTACACTGATTGTATGGTATATTGATCTACAGATTCTTGTGGTTCTGTCCTGTAAAAATGCCACATGACCGAGCAGAAAGTACCGGCAATACTGTGTTAACTCTTTCTAATTGAATGTTCGTGCCCCATCTTTCCAAAGCTGCCTCTTCTTCTTGGATGACGTGCAAGCAAACATTGACAAGGCACACCATGTGTTTCTCATTCTAACTGAGATAAATAAGATGCCAATACACCAAATGTTTTGATTTTAGTAGCTCTGTGTGTTGCAAAATTAAAGTAGCTTAGGCTCTAAATGCTGTGGTACAAGGCAATGATTGATGCTGTGTACATGTCTCCATAAAAATACACAATATATATTAGTAAAGGACAAATCATTTCAAAGACAAATTAACCTGTGATGACTTCGACACATGCTAATAACACTAAGAGTCTATATTAGCAGCTCTAAATGCTTACATGCTGATGTTAAACATGCTCTATACAATATTCAGAGCATTAATACAGCAGCAAACAAGTATTTGCTATGTAAAGAGGCGTAATGTCTACCTGAGCAGAGAATGAAGTCCCTCTCCCTCTGTGTGTGTGTTGTAATCCGTGCTTCTCCGTGCTTTGTTGACATAGCAGGGCCGGCTGTGCGTGCATGTTTGTGCATGTGAGCGTGCCCCACTGGCTAGCTCACGGCCGCTCTGCACTGCTCTCATACAGCGGTTACAGCTG
This sequence comes from Hozukius guyotensis, assembly GCA_916700995.1. Classification (NCBI taxonomy): domain Eukaryota; kingdom Metazoa; phylum Chordata; class Actinopteri; order Perciformes; family Sebastidae; genus Hozukius; species Hozukius guyotensis. The sequence continues at coordinate 26,682 of CAKALU010059261.1, forward strand.
ATTGCTTGTTTTCACTGTTAGTGCTGATAGCACCGTTAGCTAGGTGCCGCCGGCTCAGCTGCTGCCATGTTGAGAGCCGTGCGGAGGCAATTGAAATGCTCCTAATCTCGCGTTTATCACCTTTAATGTTAATTAATGCAGATATAATGTTAAGCATGTTCGACATCTTAGTTTAGCATGTTAGCATGCTAATTTTGGCTAATTATCACTAGCCACAATGTACAGCTGAGGCTGATGGGATATCATTAGTTTTGCAGGTATTTTGTTTGAAATTTTGATCTAATGGTGGCGCTAGGTGAAAATTCAGGGGATCCGATAGATTTCATTTGTACATTTGTCATGTACAACACAATATTTTCGTCAGTTCATTGTAGAAAACATTGATAAAACTACGCTAAGGCATAACCAGCCACCAGGTGTCCCCAGATGAGGAAATTTCATGCAAAATTGTCATTATTTGATTCATTTTATATTTTTTGTGGGGTTTTCTCTGAAAGAATATGGCAGTAATTTGCAGCTACTTAGGTTTTTGTGTGTAGTTGATATACTCATACATGTTGGTAAGAGTAGAGGGGGGGGTTGTGCTTAGGAATCGAAAAAGGCTGGTTCCGTCTCTGGCATTTAACATTAGGAACCTTTTTGAATGAAAAGGACACAAATAACGCTTGTTGTTTTGCTGATACTGTGAGCGGTGACCCCTGGGTCACTAGCGCACTGTGTTGTTTTGATGAACATGTGAGAACTGGACAACAATAACTCATCATCACACTGCGGTGCGTCGCTATACATAACCAGATTTGTGTTATAAAACCTATTTGGATGACAATACTTTATGCTGTGCCATCACACAGCTACTTTATATAAAAGGACAGCGGCACGGAGAGCGTCTATTGAGCGCCAGTCCGGCCCCCACTAATGTAACAATGGGAAAGGTAAGCTTATTATGTGTTGTTACTGAAAATACAGATTGAAAACATGTGATAACCTCTAGGTGTTTTTAACAGTGGTAATTAATCAGCGCTTCGACAAACGTTTGCAGATCATATTCTACGAGGACAGAAATTTCCAGGGTCGGCACCATGAGTGCATGAGCGACTGTGCTGACCTGCACCCCTACTTCAACCGCTGCAACTCCATCCGGGTGGAGAGCGGCTGCTTCATGGTGTATGAGAGACCCCAATACCTGGGCCACCAGTACTTCCTCCGCCGGGGGGAGTACTCCGACAACCAGCGCATGATTGGCATCAATGACTGCATCCGCTCCTGCCGCATGATTCCCATGGTAAGACTAAGATGGCATAAAAGAGGTGTCAAGGCAATTAATTAGGATGAAGATATTGATTCATGTGTACACACTTGATTTATTGTGTTCAAGGAAAGAAAACCTAAGTGTTATAGGTTTTCTTTTCTTGAACACAATAACTGAATTAAGTAAAATCAAAGGGTAAAACAGAAGAAACAACACTTGATCTTACTGCTACCTGTATTTTAATGCTTAGCTTGAGAAAGAATATGCAAAAACAATGTACAATGTAAATAGATATGTATGTATGTATGTTCACATACTGAATGTTTACACACTATAGGTATTAATTGTACCAATATGTATCAGTTCACACATAAAATCTGTATTTAATGAAACTGAAAAGGAGTTAATAGTATGCTTTTCTTGAAGATTGTACAGACCAAGTCCCTCATATCTGACTATAATATCTAAATAAATATCTACAATAAACTAAGTTGAAAACAGCTTTGCCTAAGCTAGACAAAACGTCCTCTTATACAAATTTGAAGGACTTTTTGGCAACATATATCCTCAACAACTCATGTTGGAAAGAAATTCCTGAAAGCAAAAACATCCTTCTGAGCTGGGGTAGAAGATAGCTTAGGTTTAGCACATCAAGATATCTGTTGGTTTAACTCCACCCATCTGGTACTCCCTGCAGTTTAAAAGAAACCATTCTTGACGTGACTGTCTTAATCTGCAAATAGTATTAGATCGGTGGGGATTAACACTTCAGAACTGTTCATAGATTGTTCTTTTACGCTCACAATCACAAAAAAAAGTACTATTTTATAGCACATTAATAAGGCGAGACATCAAACTGTATGACTCATGAATGTTGTTCTTCCTGCAGCACCGTGGTTCCTACAAAATAAGATTGTATGAGCGTCCAGACATGGGCGGCCAAATGCAGGAGGTGAGCGACGATTGCCCCAACGTCCAGGACCGCCCGCGTATGTCTGACATTAACTCGTGCAATGTGGTTGACGGCCAATGGCTGATGTACGACCAGCCCAACTACAAGGGAAGACCCTACTACCTGAGACCCGGCGAGTACCGCAGATACAGCGACTGGGGTGGCGCCAGTCCAAGGATCGGCTCGCTCAGGCGAATCACTGACTTCAACTAGAAGTCTTTTCGAACCTTCTTCCTCTCTCTGTTCTCAATAAACATGCTGGGCTTAAACTGTATGCGTGTGTCTCTGTCATTTCCATCATGTATGTCCATTTTTTAGCATTTATTCGTGTCCCTTTCCTCTAATATTTGATCCACTCAGGAAATAATAGTATGGCTTATGAAAATTTAGCTTGGTCTGAACCCTTGCGTGCTGCTTTCTCCACTTCAAAACACAAGCAATGAGACCTAATATGCCACCGAAGCACACCTTTCAAACCCCTCAACTCAAGGAGCCCAAAGAAAACAAAAGCAGCAGTTGACAGAATAGTGGTTATTGGATCGATTTATTGACAGTACTTCACATAAACAGTGACTGGAGTCAGCTTTTCTCACATGCTGACACGTCTGATGGATCCCACCCTAGAAGTGGAGCTTCCCCACTCGTTAAACCTCCTGTATTCACCGGGGCTCATCAGATACTGGCGCCCCCTGTAGTTGGGATGCTCGTAGAAGATCCAGTGACCGTCCCTCACGTTGCAGGAGTTGATGTCGCTGAAGTGGAAACGTTCGTTCAGGGAGGGACAGTCGTCGGTCAGCTCCATCACCTGGCCTCCGAACTCTGGGCGCTGGTAGATCATCATTCTGTGAGAGCTTTGGTGCTGCAGAAAACACAATAAGATCAGTAAAGGGTTCTCAAAAGAAACGTTAAGGTGAAACCGCCCGACTGAAGCGTACCATAGGGATCATACGGCAGGATCGGATACAGTCGTTGAATCCCATCCAGCGCTGGTAGTCTGAATAGTCGCCTTTCTTCAGGAAGTACTGGTAGCCCATGTAGCTGGGTCGCTCATAGACCATCCAGTCACCGCTGTCCACTTTGATGGAGTTGCAGCGGCTGAAGTGGGAATGCAGGTCGGAGCATTCGCTGCTGCACTCGTATGAGCGCCCCTGGAAGTTCCTGTCCTCGTAGAAGATGATCTGGAACGATCAAGTGACGGTTTTTCAAAAATGTAGATATTGCCGTAAATTAAGAGAAGTGTGCATACTATACCGAACGAAAGAACGCTTCCAGTTCACCGGTTTCGGCTGAATAATCCGCGCAGGTACGCAGACGCACAAAAGGCACACAGCAAAGCAAGAAGACTTACCTTACCCATTGTGTCGGTTAACCTTCGTCAAACTGTAGCAGCAGCCTTGAGCTCCACTCTGCCTTTATAACCCACGGATGACCTGGGTCATTGTGATTCACAACAATGAGCGGGCTCGTCAGCTCTTTCTCACCGAACAATATTGTCTTTTGTTTTGTGTGGTCAATGAAGCAAATCAGCTGTTTTGAGCAGAGGCGTCCTTTGGATTTGCTCTGGTAGATGATGAAAACACATAGAATCCTCAAATAAACCAAAATGAAATCTCTTGATTGGACTTTTATTATATGAAATTATGAAAAACTCATGTGAAAGCTTATATTTGTTTGCACAAAGTTTATTTTTCCATCCTCAATTGACATATATATCTATCTTTGTACATTAGTATACATGTAAAATCCAATTTATCCCTGTTAATGCAGAGGATTGTAGTACTGTACAGACTATATGGAAGCTATAGTCATTATGTCCATTTTAAAGATCAACATTTGACATGACAAATACAACATGTTGAATTTAACACCATAAATGCTGGATTGAATATTCATCATCCTGTGATGTGAACACAACCACTGCCTTGCCTCTGTACACAGCAGCAGCTTTTATATGATTTACAATTCAGAGACCGTTATTCTCTTGATGTCAGCTTAACAACTTGTTTTATATAGTCACTCGTTCTTTCAGTTTTGCTTTTATTTGCCTTTAATCCCCCCCCATATTGTTATATCCTCTATAGACTAAGCTCTAGAAGGCCGTTTCAGTACAGTCCGCACATGACCGATTTTATACAGCAGAGCTGCTCAACTAAGAGCAGTGACAGAATCAACAGTTGTTGAATGCACATGTATCAAGATATTTAAGTCTAAGTGCATATTATCTATATATATATATATATATATAGTTAAAGTGTGTAAGAATTTTAGTTTAAAACGTTCAAAAAATGAGTGTGAATGTGAAGAGGTTACAGTGTTGACGTTATGACAAAGACGTTTATGTATTGTGTTGCACAGATATCTAATGAAAAGAGCATGCTAAACTAGCTTTTTGTAGCATGACCCGCCCAACTCTGCCTCTGATTGGCTTATGCTGATATTCTTACCTTAACCAATCTCACTCCTCATGCCGAAACCTAACCAACCCAACCAACGAGGATTTGTAATTTAGTGCTCCGTCCTGTCTTGTAATACCACTTGTACCTCGAGAGGCGATAGTGAGTCAGTGTAGCGTCCAGTCTGCCCTCAGTCCAACGTGAGAGAACGAGGAAGAACTTGCCAATAATACATCCATGGTCTGTATAAGGGATGTCACGTTACCAGAAATCTAGTAGTCGATACCAATACCAGTGAATTTACACGATTCTCGATACCAATTCGATACCACGGTAAAAAAAACAATAAATCACATGTAATTCAACACGCACTCCTTTATTAAAACATTTGAACATGACAAAAAACAGAGGCATGTAGCCTTTAAGTAATAAATAAAAAAGAAACGTCTATTAACATTGCAAAACAGAACAGTGGCATGTAGCCTTCAAGTATTTAAAACAAACAATATTGTCTGGATGTCTGTCTTTGAGGTGCTTTGCTAAATTGGAAGTATTTCCTCCTTTGGAAAGAAAAGTACGACGGCACCGTTACCGTTAAAGGCTCGTTTTCTCGTTTCTGCCACATTAAGCCAATAAACAAACTATCAAAATGTACACAGACTGTACAGCCTCCGGTTAGCGGCACAAAAACACAAAATATTTTGACCAGCTCTCAGAGTTTCATCAGTTTGGTCGAATTTGCTGTTGACTGTAAATTTAGATTGTATGGACCCAGTATAGAAGTGAAATGCTGCCCCCTATTTCTTTGTCACATGTGGCCCGATTTTACACAGTGCTCCTTTAAACTGTCTATAAATATGTTAGATTGTATATTAGAAAACCCATATCTCTCAAAGATGTATTATACAAAATAAACAATATATTAGGTGATTCATGTCGTCCCTCTACTCTCTAACAAAGCCATAAAATTCTCCATAAATACTAATTAATTTTATATTTAATCCATATATATCGGTTAAACAATCTTGTAGAACTCAGTCTCTTTGTATTTGATTGGTCTGATGTCTACCAGGATTCATTTGTAACACTCCTTATTAAATATCCCCTCTTGTTTCATACAAAAAGGCAGACAAATTGTGACACCAGACTGAACGTCATTGCGGTAAATGTAAATTTTTAATGCTGATATCTAGTACAGTGGAAACAGTAAGGGAGATGAAGGTGTTATTGGGTAAAGATCATCATTATATTATAGTATTATTTCTCATGGTAAATACAACATTCGGTCATGTAAATATGACCAACTGAATGCAGCATTTTAATCGCTTTAACAAAAATATAGAAAATACAATTTGTTTTTCACAAGTTGCTGTGTTTGTAGCCCTGCACAAATCCTCAACTATAACTTATCACATCATTCATTAATATACTGCATATAGAACCACAAAAATATGTGAATCTAATATAAAGTCTGCTGCTGTGCTGTATACTCATATTTGAGATGTTATGCTGAAAAGTTGCTTTGTACTTCAGTAAAATAACTTTATTTTGAGCATTTCATATTAGCTGATTCAGATATTAACTCATTAATACCACTGACTGGGCCAAACAGTCACTTATCGAAATTGTATTCAGAAAAAATTCACACAAAATATGCGGAAAATAATTTTATTGTGCGCGTCACACAGTTATAGAGGTAAATTCATCGTGGCTGGATTGCACAGTACAACTGGAACTACATGCAAACAATGCACAAATCACAGTTTCAGGATAAAAACAAGGCTCCTTCTTTTTTGCCTCTCACTTCGACATCTGGTTAATGTTAATAAAAACAAAGCATCTGCAAAACCTAATTAGCTAAATATAAGTGATGAGACAGTTAAGATTCTGTGATGCGTCTGATTGAATTGAACCTCATGTCGTCGCTGCTCATCTCTCTGAGGTTCCTGTACTTTCCTGGTTTCAGGTAAAACATCCTGCCCTCGTAGTTTGGCTGCTCGAACATCAACCAGTAGCCTTCCATCACGTTGCAGGACTGCATGTCGGACATGTGGTAGTGATCCTGGATGGAGTCGCAGTCCTCGGTCAGTTCCTGCATCTGCCCTTCAAAGTTCGGTCTCTCGTAGATCCTCATCTTAAAGGGTCCCTTGTGCTGTTGAAGTACGAAACGCCAAATTAAATCAAACGTATGCATGAATCTAACAAGAGTTTAAAGGTTCACCTGGCTGCTGTGATGTTAATATGTAAAGAAATAGCTAGGAAATAGCTAGCAACTGTACACTGTTGACGAATGTGCCAAGGTAAATATCAGTTTAATCCTCTTAAAAGTTAGCCTGTTTAGAACTGATGAATACAAATTTGCTCCAGTTTTCACAAAACTCTTAGAAGTAATGGTAGCTCGCCTGCCAGCTAACAAGATACAACGTACAAGACATAAAATAAATTGACCTTTGACATTGCTAGAAACAGAACTCTTAACCAAATGTCCACTTTTTTTTCAGAGCTTTCAAACACATCCCATTTTCCTTTTATCAGCGGATGGAGTTTGCACAGTTGTCATGGCGATATCAAGACTGTGAAATACAATACAATTTTTTAAGAGTCCTGGAAATATCACTAGAGGTGAAATTGATCTCGATATTCTCATCTGATTCTAGGTAAGACAGCAACCCATCATATTTCTCATGTCCCTTTACATTACTGCCTGCCTTTGTCTCCTCGATCAGCAACATTGCAACTCATATTTACCACAGGGACGACGCGGCAGGACTGTATGCAGTCATTGAAGCCGATGGTGTTCTGATACTCGGGGTACTCTCCCCTGGTCAGGAGGTGCTGCTGGCCCGTGTAGTTGGGCTGGTCGTAGACCATGAACGCACCGCTCTCCACCCTGCAGGAGCTGCATCGGCTCAGGTGAGAGGCGATCTCAGAGCAGTCGCTGATGCACTCATACGAGCGGCCCTGGAAGTTTCTCCCCTCGAAGAAGACGATCTAGAGAGAAAGACACAGATTGTGTTCAAGTGAGTTTTATGATTATCATAAACACAAATCACACGTTACTGTACAGTATTTTGGTACATATACAGTATAACATTATGACTGCATCAGTTAGTTGACTGCTGCAGTGATCTGCTCCCTCCATTACCTTTCCACTCATGGTCGCGCTATTTGATTTCTGTTGTTCTTCCCACTGGCGCTCTGCCTTTTATGCATCATGTGACATCAAAAGAATCTGCCCCCTCAATTGTACCAAATGACTGAGTCAGCTCATCAGCATGGAAGTCCCTACTGTATTATACATCACAGCTGTGAACGGATTAAACAGTAGTGGTGCAGATTTCACAGTGACAAAGCAAACTCTAGTTATTGCATTTACTTTTGTATTTTTGTGCCATCATTTTCATTATTGGAAAATGTTTAGGGACAACAGGTTGACATGTATTGATTAAATAAAATGCATTGATTTAAAGCTGCAATATGTTGCTCTAGAGAGCAGAAATAATACAATTCAAGAAATAAAACACACCTTTGCTCAGTCCAGTACACTCAGGATTTTTGCTGCCAAAGCCATTCTTGGTCTGGTGTGACCAGTAGTTTATGGAGGCCAATGTTAGCAAGCGTTTTGATAGATGTTGCTGTGTAACTGACATTACTGAGTCAATTCAGTTAAGTAAAGCAGTCAAGTCAAACAAGAAGTAAACACAGCGTTCCTCACTAAGAGACATGTTATCCTGTAGTTACCAGCAGATTTACATAATCGCTCTTTGCAAAACAATATGTCCCTAGTGCCCAAAAGAAGAATCCCAATATATTTTGTGTCCTGATTATCTTTCCTCCTGCGTCACCATGAGGCCAAAATGTTCACTTGTGCAAAATATAATTGGCAGATGACTATAATATTTTCTGAACACATTCATGCTCCTCAGAGGATTAAACCTTCCTATTTTGGACACTCCAATATCATCCCTCTAGCACCACCCTCAGGACAAAATGTCCATTTTGTGCACACGATATCTCCGAATGTAACATGCAGATAACCGTGAAATTTACCGAGTACATTCATGTCCTCAAGGGGATAAAACCTTTTGAATGTAATAAACACACGGCCTTTCCTTTAGCGCCACCCTCAGGACAGACTTTGTATGGCAAGACACCCAAAATTGGAAATTCATCACTTTGTTGTGCTGCATTATGTATCAGTACTACAGATTGAAACAAAACCCCAACATGGCTTATTGTAATATTTACTCAATGCCATCCAAATGTAATAACAATGAATCTTAAAGAAAGAAAAACTGCATTGTAAACATTTCAATTTTAGTTTTGGCAAAGGTGAAATCGGTCCTGTTCTCATTCCCAGAGCGTAAATTAACAACGCTTTATCTCGCAACAACAACACAAGGCTTTCATCCAGGAGACCGCTGTTCGTGTCCCGTGCGTTAAGTTTCACTTTCACGTTACAATCGGCTGTTCGTTCGTGTCCCATGTACACGACGTCAGGTCACATTTTCACTTTACAAACGTAGTGATTTTAAGCCCAACCATGTTATTTTTTCCTAAACCTAACTAAGTGGTTTTGTTGCCTAAACCTAAACAAGTGTTTTTGTTGAATTCACAACGTTAAGCACGTGTTTACTGCAAGCGAAAAGTGACGCCAAGGGGTCAGACAAAGCATCAGTATGTGACGAGTTGGGATGAGAACGTGTTGGAAATACATGCAAAATATCAGTATTATTATTTTACTAGAATGTTATATATTATATATTATGATGTGTTTTTCCACTTTAAAACTATGCGCACAAAATGACCTAAGCGCTGTAGTCAAAGTTGAACCAGGAAGTTGTTCTGCAATGCTGTAATGTACTGGATGTTTACAATGGACAGTCCAAGTAATGCCTTCGTATTATGTACGAAATAAGAAGCAGTTGCAAGAATGAATGGTGGGGGAAAATGTCTTGGGGAATTTATCAAGTAAACCACCAAAACATTCAGAATGTAGGTGTAATGAGTTGACTGTTGAGGAACTTGAGGCATACATGATATATATACATAGTACTACACAGTAATATTAATTTTAAAAAAGAATGACTCGAATGTTCTCCAAGAAGTTCTCACAAAATACAAACATTTATATCTAAATGTACCAGCATAAATCTTTATTAAGGAATCAAAATGTCAATGTTTCCCTCTAACTTCTAGGGGGACAAATTGTGCCCCTTGCACCACTGCTACATTGCAAAAGAAAACTACCAAACAGAAGAGAGATATTTCAAACTTTGATTTTTATTTTTCACCCACAGTTTCTGTAACTGAACAACACAAATCAGCACGAATCCGTGATGCGCCTGATGGAGCTGACTCTCATGTTCGCTCCCATGTCTCGGAAGTTCCTGTACTCTCCCGGGCTCAAGTACATCATCCGTCCTCTGTAGCTTGGCTGCTCGAACATCTGCCAGTGGCCGTCCATCACGTTGCACGACTGGCTGTCAGACATCGAGTAACGGTCCTGGAGAGACTCGCAGTCGTCCATCAGCTCGTGCATCTGGCCTTCGTAGTTCTCCCTTTCGTAGATCTTCATCCTGAACTGCCCCCTGTGCTGTTGGAGGAAGACAAGACATGATATCAGTCCATTGGTTTTCTAGACTGCCTTTCTTGTTCTGGAGGTCTTTGGACTGGGGGTGAAAAACACAACTACCAAAATGTCTTACCATGGGGATCATGCGACAGGAGCGGACGGTATCCATCATCGCCGTGCCCGTCCCCATGCGCTGAAAATCGGAGTACTCCCCTCTCTTCAAGAAGGCCTGATTACCCATGAAGTTGGGGTGGTCGTATGCCTGGAAGCACCCGTTGTCCACCCTGCAGGAGTTGCAGCGGTTCAGGTGCACGTGGATGTCGGCGCAGTCGCTGCTGCAATCATAGGAGCGACCCTGGAAGTTCCTGTCCTCGTAGAAAATAATCTACAGAAGAAAACATGCAAGAAACTTCAGATGAAACTACTCCAGAATAGAACAGTTTGCATCAAACACTATAAATGTATTACTACTTCTACATCACCAGATTTTCCAACATGATACAAACATATGAGAAATATTACCCTGCCCATGGTGACACTTTTAGTTTTTGCAAATGATGCCAACCCGACGCCACTTTTATATAGACTATCAGCTGCAGACCACCTTGCACACTTTTGTGTAAAACATCATGACTCATCACGAGGTGCACGTGGGCCCTGCATTCATTTTTTTTACAGCACACCTCAATAGTTATCATTGTATGTTGAATGTAGTTTTGGGAGGTCACTTCAGGTCATAACAGAAGCAAAATGTTCTTCAAATGATTTATTTTTTATTTTTTATAGCACTTTCAAATGCTGCAAGGTCAAAGCTTTGTTTTGTGGCATTTGTTGAATGCCTTTAGTGTAATCATAAAGTTCAGACTCCTCTTCAGATCGCATACACCACATAGATTTTTACAGAAGAGATATGAATTAAATAGTAGAAGCTTCTGGAAGCACGAATAAAACCCAATATCCACAATAACTATTGCAGATTCTGACGTACAGTGAAGTCTGCAAGCCTATAGGGCTGCCCGGTGCCACAATATAGAGTGATGAGTCAAAGGTTTCAGCACAAGCCATGTGGAAATAGTACGGCTGTGCAATGTATAAAAAGGCAAAAGGGTCGATGTTGATGCAGTACATCTGAGATTACTCCGCAAATATCATGGCCATGGGGAGGGTAAGTGAAACTTTCAAAATATATGAGACACAATAACTTAATAGTTAAAAAAGATTTAAGACAAAATGTTAATCAAGTCACATCTTTGCAGATCATCTTCTATGAGGACCGCAACTTCCAGGGTCGCTCCTACGAGACCAGCAATGACTGCCCCGAGCTCACCTCCTACCTGAGCAGGTGTAACTCCTGCAGGGTGGAGAGCGGCCTCTTCATGGTCTACGAGAAGCCCAACTTCATGGGCCACCAGATGCTGGTGAGGAGGGGCGAGTATCCAGACAACCAGCGCCTGATGGGAATGAATATGAGCGACTGCATCAGGTCCAGTCGCATGATCCCCATGGTAGGTTTATCACTAAATGCATCGGTCACACCACAAAGTACAGGAGAGTTGCAACTTAAAGGACTTACAAACCATGCTGCAAATAATCAACCAGAGAGCTGGAAGGACACCCTCCTCCATGTTGGAGTCCAACGACGTTAAAAGCAGCTTTTCTATTAGTCGACAGCACAAATTTGTAAGTTGAGCACGTGCAAAAGGCTTGCAGGATTCACTACTAACACATCTGTCATAAAATATTCTAAACTCAAGGTCCACTTACTAGCATTCGACCGTATCTCACAGCCTTCTTCAACAAATGGAACCTGCACAGGTGTAATCACGTAAACCAAGTACGGAACTTTGATAACTCCTGAGCAGGTTAAGGAAGGCTGTGAGATGCAACTGAAAGCTCCTGGAAAAAGCTAGTAACTGAAACTTGAGTGTCGAATATTTTCTCAGAAATCAAATCCCAATGATAAGGTGATTGTGCCCAGAATTTGGTGGTCATAAATTGTATTTGCAAACCCACTTTGTGATTAAAAGATAGATGGGAACATCAATGTTCCTGAGGCGATTTTTAAACATGGTCCAGTTTTTTTTTTAAATTAATAATGTAACAGCTTTTAAGATCGGTACAGAGGCCCAGAACCGCCGTGGTTGCAATCATTTTTTTTAATAACCGTTATCTCAAGATCACAAGTTAATTATCATGTTATCGTTACAGTTGTTTTCTCGAGATAATGAGATCATTATCTTGGGATCTCAATAGCCAACCACGGTAGTCCTCTTCCTCCGTACACCAGTCTCATCACACAAGTGTAAAACCACTAATTTGTAGATCTAAAGGTTGGGTTCCTTGTCAGTTCAGAGATCCACAATCATTTCCCTGTTTCTGCATCTACAGCACAGGGGACCCTTCAGAATGAGGATCTACGAAAAGGAGAACTTCGGAGGCCAGATGCACGAGCTGATGGACGACTGTGACAATATGATGGATCGTTTCCGCATGTCTGACTGCCAGTCGTGCAACGTGATGGACGGCCACTGGCTGATGTTCGAGCAGCCCAACTACAGAGGCAAGATGATGTACCTGAGGCCAGGAGAGTACAGGAACCTCAGAGAGATGGGGATGAGCAACATGACGAGGTTCAGCTCCATGAGGCGCATCATGGACTCCTGTTAACTCTAAATGTACTGGGTGGAAAAAAATAAAGCAAACTGAAAATCCAATGTTTCTGATTCCTGCCTGTCATTCTGGTGCAAAATAAAAAGTGAATAGCAACTCTTACGAGTCGGCCCTGTGCAGTCGTTTACTTTCACTTCATGTCGGCATGAAATTCTTCCTCTCTGGTGTGTTTATGGAAGCTCTGACATTCAATATTTGAGAGTGAGGTATGAAAATCAAGCCGAAACAATAAGCAAACAGGAAGGTTGTAAAAAGGATCATTAGATTATTTCCTCAAGTTTTCAAAACTCTAATCAGTAATTTCAGCTCCAAGCTGAACTGAAACTACTGGCCTGGATGGTACGTAAAACACCTGTAACGTGAAAAAAATAAAGAAGAAGTAAAAACAGAAGTATAAGGATACAAAGTTGTAGTTTGGTACATTACTTTTAAAGATGTGAATTTAAAATCTATAAAATGTATTTAGTCCAAACACTTTTTGATGGACAAAGCTGTGACCTTGATGTCTGGCATTTTGGCCACTCAGCTTCTGGATAGTTCAGGAAAAGAAAAACCTTCAAAATAATTTAATTTGATACAAGACGCTCAAGCTGTGGCGCTCAAACAACGGAAGCATTTATAGTAGATGGAAAGTGGCAAAGATGTGATACAGTCCACAGATCAATATGTTGGTGATTCATCATTTTCCGAGCCATCGTTGTTGAAAACAATAAATTAATGTAGAAGCATAACAAAAACGTACAACTATAAATAACTGATATGTACATGCTTTAATTGAAAACTCCCCATTCACTTATTGCTTTAAACCACATACACTGTACTACAGGTTCATAGGGGCCCGGTATCAACATAACTTTTTTTTTTTTTCTCATGCTGAAAGAAATGCAGACATTTTTGTATCTTTGCTGCCAAATTAATCTGTCACGACCAAATGGTTTGGATTATATGTAGCACCTAATGACCCCAAAACATTTCATAATTTTTCTTTAAAGGTACAGTGTGTAGCATTTAGTTATGGAGGACTAAAGCTGCAATTGTAATAAATAAATAAATGACTCAATAAATAAATAAAATAATTAAGAAAGAAATGTAGAAATAAAAGCCTCAGTTATAAAATAAATGTGCGGGTTAATTTCTAAATAAATAGATATGCACAGAAATAAATAAATAGAATGTATTTATTTATTATAATCACAGCTTTAGTCCTCCATATTTAGGGGGATCTATTGGCAGAAATTTGATATAATATTGATAAGTATGTTTTCTTTAGTGTAAAATCACCTGAAACTAAGATTTGTGTTTTCGTTAGCTTAGAATGAGCCCTTCATATCTACATAGGGAGCGGGTCGTCTTCACGGAGTCCTCCATGTTGCTCCGCCATGTTTCAACAGTAGCCCAGAACTGACAAACCAAACACTGGCTCTAGAGAGAGCCTTTCACATTTTTACGGTACCTGAAGGCCACCGTAGTTCTCCGACACACTTGTGAAACAGTGGTAAGGCGAGCCGCAGAGTGCAAAATCGTGGTACCACTACCGCTGTCTGATTTTTGTTCCTAAAGTAGGCGAGGCAAAGGTCCTGAAAGATACCACGGCGTTACCACGGTTTTGCACTCAGCGGCTGACGTTACCTCAGTCTAGGAAAAGAGGGGTGAGCGGAGGGGTACTCAGTTGGTTGCAATCTGCAACCACACCACTAGATGCCGCCAAATCCTACACACTGCACCTTTAAATGGAACTCTACAACATACAAAAACACCAAAGCACATTTGGTGCAAAACAAAAATGACCTGCATAGGCAAAATACAATGTGTTGCCCATGTCTGACCATCAAACATGGTCTTTAAGAGAGTTGAAAATAAACTAATAAATGTGCTTTTGTTCACTACACTTGGCTATTAATTCTAATTTATCATGTGAAAATAATGCAGTGGGTGTCCCGTCTTTATGGACAGTAAATTCCTTTAACTGCAAGGAGTGTTTGCAGATTCCAGTCGACGTAAACATTTAAAACTGCTTAATTTTTTGCCAACTCCCCTTTAAACTCCTCCTCACAGCCTTTATAATAGGAGGGTTATGTTGTGGTTACAACGACCAAAATTGTGGATATTTAACTTATTACAAAGTTGCTTGCAACACAAGATCAAAATTATACATTACACACATTAAGTTATAGGTGTTTACACCTGTGTTAGAATTGATCTAAAGCAGAATCAACTGTCTGAAGCTCAGGAAGTGTTTCAAACACATTACATTTAGGATGGGAAGCTATGAAAAATGAAGGCAATAACTGGTTAAAAGTTATTGTAATGTTAACATTTGTTGCTGTCGTAAAAATACAAGAGAAAATTGAACATTGCCGAATCATTGACTCTGACTCTGACCCTGTGCCTTCACTGTTCCAGCATGTGTTTGATACAGAGTCATCATCAGACTGGAACAAAGGCAAATCAAACAGCACCAAGCCATTTTGCTGATATGTAAATCTACCTCATTTGGGTATCAAAGACTTGCCACACTCTGCACATTTTGTTTATCGATAAATACTTTGATGGGGCTGCAGCAAAGAAGGAGGTTTACAGTGCATCCAAATGGGGAAGGTAAGATAAAACCTACTACAGCTAGTATACTTTTTAAAGTTCTTTATTAAGATATTCATGTTCAGAAAATACTCTCATTCTTTTTCCTCTTTTGACCACAGATCACATTTTTTGAGGAGAAGAAATTCCAGGGTCGCTGCTACAACTGCAGCAGCGACTGTGCCGACCTGCACACATACTTCAGCCGCTGCAACTCCATCCGGGTGGAGAGCGGCGTGTGGGTGATCTTTGAGAGGCCCAACTACAAGGGCTTCCAGTACATCCTCAGCCCAGGGGAGTACGCCGACAGCCAGCAGTGGATGGCCTTCAGCGAAAATGTGAAATCCTGCCGTGCCATAAAGAATGTAAGAGTCCTCATTCAGGTCAAATACAAACAGAGGTTTGACATAATGTTGTTGGGTAGTTATAGAAAAGTATGTTTGGGCAGTGAAATGTTGTTAAAGGGGAATATACAAGCTCAAAAGTGACAAACCCACAGAGAATTATTTCCAAATGCTGCAAGAGAGCTGAGAGTTTTAGCATCTTTCAGCTCATTGTTTTGATTTTACGGACTGTACCTTTTAGTGTTTTGGTTCAGTCTCTCTCTCTCAACATCCAGATAAACTGCTGCTAACCATTGCAGAGCATTTAACAGCTAAGAAGCCAGATTATTTTTTCTCGGGGAGCTGGTGGAGACCAAAAAAAAGCTAAAAGGAGAGTGAACATTGGACTTAAATTCACCAAAAGGCCAGAAACAAAACAAAAAGTAATGATGATGATAATAATTAATACAGCTTTAAAGAGCCTTATTATAACTATAATATGTTATGCCACGTTTAAATGAAAGAAAATCAGGCTTGTATATGAATAAAAAATGTTAGCTTCAATTAAAGATACAGAATAACTGTACTAATTCCACTTTAAGTTTAATACTTTTTTGGGTTTAGCGACACATTTGACAATCAGTGTTTTGGGCTGAATGTAGCCTGTGACCTGAAAATACTGGGTTCATCTTATTAGACCAGCAATAGAGCTGGGTATCGAACCTCAATACCTCAAATTTCTGGGTACCAACCAGTGTCCTTGTGTTTTTAGGCTTACGGCAGTGCGTGGAAGCTGAGGCTGTACGAGAGGCCAGACTTCGGAGGGCAGATGGTGGAGTGCTCCGATGACTGTCCTTCAGTGTACGACACCTACAAGCTGCGCGAGGCTTACTCCTGCGTGGTGAGCGACGGCGCCTGGGTGTTCTACGACCTCCCCAACTACAAGGGCCACCAGTACCTCCTGGAGCGAGGCGAGTTCCGGCAGCACGGCGACTGGGGGGCGGTCTCGCCCGGTGTCGGCTCCTTCCGCAGGATCACAGAGTTTTAACTTTAGCCTTGACCTGAAAGTGAATCAGGACCTTTCCAGATGCCCATACTCACACAGCACCATCAATAAATGACACGCAAACTCTGACTGGTCTTATGGATTTTCTTGATCACATCATTTGACACTAATTTGAGATAGTACACACTGAAACATGGTTTTCTCATAATCACAATTTAAAGGGGTACTACGGTGATTTTGGGGTGACTTGCAAGAGACTGATTTAGGGATTAAAAATGAAGATATCCTGAATTTTAGTCCTTCCATAATGCAACTCAGCAGCCTCTTTCGTTAGACGCTCCCTAGTAAATGCCCACACCTTTAAACTCCATGTCCCCACTTTTTAACGCACGCTTCCTGTTATATATTTGCAAACTCAAACTTGACAGTTGACAAGTAAAATTGGTGGAGTGACCCTTTAAATATCTCCCATGAATATTGTTAGTCAGTTTCATCATGACGGCGTTTCTCTTAATCTCGATAAAAAGAGAAGAACAGAGCAAAAATGAGGAGAAAGAAAAAAGTAAAAGTAGGCCTAATAAAGATGATTGAATCGTGACGATGATAACTTGAGATAATGCAATAATAAAACAATCATCTCAGGATATCTGGCTAAATATGACCAAAGGGTTTTATTCCAAACAAACGCTACTGCACCTCATTTCAATGATTTGTACAACTTCAACAAGAGAGGAATAGAGGCACGATAGCAGTAATTAAAGGACCAGTGTGTCGCATTTAGGGGTCATCTATTAGCAGAAATGGAATATAATATTAATAAGTATGTTGTCTTTAGTATATAATCACCTGAAAATAAGAATCGTTGTGTTTTTGTTACCTTAGAATGAGCCGTATATATCTACATACGGAGCGGGTCCTCTTTATGGAGCCGTCCGCCATGTTTCTACCCTACAAACCAAACACGGCCTTTTAATAGGGCCATTCATGTTTACGCTTAGAAGTTTCAGTTGGTTGCAATCTGCAACCTCACCGCTAGATGCCGCCAAAATCCTACACACTGCACCTTTAAAATATGTCCTGTGGCTTCTTATGGCTTATAAACTTATAAAGATGCACATTTCCCCCTGCAGCCAAGAACAAACTTATACTGTATATAGAGTATATATATATGGTATATCTGTTTTCCTTCATTAAAATGAAAAAAAATCTAAATCCCTCCTAGCAGACACTCTTACCAGTTGTAAAAATGTAAAGTTTTACCTGAGGGTGGTGCCAAATGAAAGGACATAAAGTGTCTAAACTGTAGAGGGTCCATCCTCTGAGGAGCATGACTGTGCTCCGTAAACATCACGGCAATCCGCCTATTAGATTTCTTGTGTACCACCCCTGACAGTGGCACTAGAGGAAAGGTCAGGGGTCACCAAATACTTTAGAATTCATCCTCTGGGGACCATGAATATCTGCAGTATGTGTCTGTATAATAATCTTGAATGGACAGACAATTTATTATGTTTTATTTACTGTTTATCCTCAATAACAATATTTCAATTAATCAGCATTTCTTTTGGCTTTTTCTGAGGCTGTTTTCATGGAGAATAACATCATCTCCATAACTATCATCAAACTAAAACTATTCAACCACAATTTCCGAGGTCAAGAGTGCACCTTGTTTAATATGAATCAGGTATGCAGTGTCTAAAACTCAGGACTTGTAAAGTCTCTGGAGCCTTCCTGCGCTGCCACTGACTCAGCTCAAAGCGTTTCATATCAAACCAGATGTCCGGCAGTGCCCCTTGTTATTGTCCGCACGCTTTGCTGCATCCAGTGGCTTTGGGATGCTTTGCGTTTTAATTGTTGAGGGAAACAGGATTCGCTGCTTCAGAACAATGTGATAAGCCTGGATAAATATTTGAATCGCTCATTGAATAATCCAGTTCACACAACGCCAACCATGTGCTTTAGTTTTATTGTTCTTGTTCGGTATAAGGAGAATATTGGAGGTGGCTGCTTAAATGTTTTATATAACACACCAAACCTATTGATATTAACTATGGAGAAGGTACATTTCACATATTGAAAGTAGCAGTTTAAACAGTATTTTTAAAGATAAATATGTGCAAACATTGTATATAAAAATGTGCTCATATTTATCTTTTCCAAGATCATCTTCCACGAGGACAGAAACTTCCAGGGTCGATTCCACGAGTGCGACAATGACTCCGGCGACCTGCACACGTACTTCAGCTGCTGCAATTCCATCAGAGTGGAGGGAGGATTCTGGGTAATCTACGAGAGGCCGAACTTCATGGGCTACCAGTATGTGCTGAGCCCGGGAGAGTACCCAGACTACCAGCGCTGGCTGGGTGTCAACGACACCATCAGGTCCTGTCGCGTTATTAGGAACGTAAGTCAAGAGAGAGAAATAGTGCCTCCAAAGCATGACACAGCAAAAAACATCTTGACTCAAGGTCCACGTCCTAGCTTCTTCCAGAGCAAAACAAATTTTTTCTTCTACAAGCTTTAATTGTTCAGCGTCCTTCATGTCTTTCCTCCAGGTGGGGAACTCGTGGAGGCTGTAGGTTTGGGAGAAGCCAAACTTCGAAGGTCAGACGATGGAGGTGGCAGACAACA
The DNA here is from genome assembly GCA_916700995.1 of Hozukius guyotensis. NCBI lineage: Eukaryota > Metazoa > Chordata > Actinopteri > Perciformes > Sebastidae > Hozukius > Hozukius guyotensis. Next base: position 46,058 of record CAKALU010059261.1, read on the forward strand.
TGCCCGTCCTCCACGAGCGCTGGCACAGCCGCGATTTGCACTCCTGCAAGGTATTCGAAGGCACCTGGATCTTCTACGAGCATCCCAACTACAGGGGGCGCCAGTACCTGCTGGAGCGTGGCGAGTACAGGCGGCACTCTGAGTGGGGCGGCGTGCAGCCCACCGTTGGATCCATCCGCCGGGTTAAGGAGCACTAGCCGTGTCATTAAAAAGTGTAAAAGCACACATCTTGAAAAATACAGTCATGATACAAAACGATACTCCGTTCCTTATTATTTATTTGTCATCATTTAAATATGGGCACATTTACATAATGCTAACTTGGATGTTCAATTTATTATACCATATAACTTTAAATAGATGTTGCAGCAATTACATAGGTCACATGTATTATAAAATAAACTTAAAAAATATTTTTTTTGTAGCTTAGCATAGCTCAAAGTGTATACAAAATATATTTTTAGTTTAATAAAGATTTCAAATTCAAGCAAACATTTTATGGCCATAAAATACTGTAGATGTAAAAGAAAAACAAACCGGTCACAGAATATGTTTCAATATTCTATTTTTAAAATGCAATATCTTTATTCTCCTTACTGCTCATGTGTACATACTGCATGTTTTGTAGACTGGTGACAGGAAATGGTAATTGCCAGTGAGTAAAAGTATATGCAATATAAACTGAGTACATAAAACACAATAGTAAAAGCACAGTCACAATTTCTGCATCACCACAGTGAGCAATCAAACAGCGGACATGAACTTTAAAACAATTGCAGCATCAGCTAATGTGGCAAAGTTAATGGAGAGCTCATTTGAATGACAATAATTCTCCTGGCAGTGCATTTCATCAGCCTTTATATGAAAGTGGAGCATCAGTAATGCAGCGTGAATGAGGAGCTTTGATTTGAGAGGGTGAGGAGGAACACAAGGTGACTATGGAGCACACGGGGAAGGTGAGTAAAAATATTTAATATTGGGATTTTGTACTTTAATATTTTGTCCTGTCACATAACGTTTCTATTGTATTTAATTCTCCTGTGTAAAGTCTTTGTTTTAGTAGGCCAGGATGAATTCATTGGCCAAATATTTCAAAATTTTGGTTTATGATTTGTCAGCCTCACTTGTACACCAGTAAACACTTGCAAGTTATTATGGCAAACGTGTTAGCAAAGAGTTGCTCATTTTCACATCAAGCAGACGCAGAATAAAGCGTAATTAAAGGACAATGTCAGATTATTACCACTAATAGTTTTTGCTCTTATGTTGTGCTCACTGTGTTGTGTGTTTTAAAGAGGACCTATCATGCTTTTGTGCACTTCCCTTTAGTGTGTTATATAGTTTTTTGTGCATTGTAAAAGGTCCGCCTTTTCTTCCGTAATGTAGTGATGTCACCAAGAAACACACTTTGCCTATAGTGGCTAGTTTAGCTAGTTAGAGCGGAGCTGGAGCGGAGTCCGAAGAGTTTGGTTGAGCGTTTTAGACAGAGGGTGCTGTCCCAAAATACAAGTATGAACCTGAAAATAAGCATAATAGGTCCTCTTTAATAATATGGTATTAGTAGACATAGTATCTTAGCTTTAGTGTTATTTCTACTAGTAGATGGTCTTACACAGAGTCCTGCTTGCAGATCTTCTTCTACGAGGAGAAGAACTTCAAGGGCCATCACTATGAATGCAGCAGTGACTGTCCCGAGCTCAGCTCTCACTTCCAGCGCTGTAACTCCATCCGGGTGGAGAGCGGGCCCTGGGTGGTCTATGAGAGACCCCAGTACATGGGCTACCAGTACGTCCTCATGAGAGGGGAGTACCCCAGCTTCCAGAGCTGGAACGGCTTCAACGAAACCATCCGCTCCTGTCGGCTCATCACACATGTGAGTCAAAACCAGACATCTAACTCCAGCTAAGCATATAGTATGTGTTTTTTTTATTTAATTTAATTTAATTTAATTTATTTATTTTTTATTTTATTTTATTTTATTTAAATTTGTAGGTGTTTATATCACTTATGAACATTATTTCAGACCAACTATGAAGCTGGTTATCAGTTTCTTTATATCCAATATTCTGGATGTCCTTGTTCAAATTATCTTCTTGTTTCACCCAACCAATAACAATGCAACTGTGGATAATACCATTCTACTTACATTACATACTAACATGCTGTTTTATCGCACTGTCACAAAACATCCACGTTTTTTTCGTCTAGTAGTAGTAGTCTAGTACAACTTGGGTTTTTTCAATTAGGATTTGCTGCTTCATGATACAGGAATAATTCAAAATGTACAATTTACTACTTAAGGTGATCTGTGTGAATACAAAATACATATTCACTGATGATCCATGGAAAGTTAAGGGAATTGTTCTACATTTAGGGAAATACACTTATTTGCTTTCTTACCGATACGCCAGGATTTGTCTGCTCTGAGGTTGTCAAAAGTTACATTTGCACATGTATAACTAAAATCATAATCACACACTTTCTGGATAATTTATACAAAACTCTGTATAAAAAAAAATAATAATTTAAAAGGATATTTGTTTTGCTACTTACTCGGCCACATTCTGTTTAAGCCTAGTATTTCTGCACAGTTGCAGATAAAGATCAAGCTACACTAATAGTATTTGTATTATACTATTAGATTCCAGCGATGGCTGCGTGGGATTGTTTCCAAAATTCACAGCATGTTTTTATCTAATGAATTATTCTGCTTCAGTCCATATTTGTCGGCGTTTAGCCTTTCAAAAAAACAACAGCTTTTCTCGCATACAAGTATGAAGGGGACTCCAAGGAAACCATCACTAAACAACACGTTATCTTTTGCTTGTTTCATGTTCAAGCCTCCTAGCACACACAAGATCCGCATCTACGAACGGCCAGACTTCAGCGGCCAGATGATCGAGTTCAGCGAGGACCTGCCCAGCCTGGTGGACCGCTGGCGCCACCGCGACATTCAGTCGGCTCACGTCCAGGATGGCATCTGGGTCTTCTACGAGTATCCGAACTACAGGGGGCGCCAGTACCTGCTGGAGAAGGGCGAGTACAGGCGGCACGCAGAGTGGGGAGCCATGCAGCCGTCCGTGGGCTCCATCAGACGTGTTGTGGACCAGCCTTAAAACCATATGACTTCCTGTTTCCCACCTTCTTCCACTCATTACCCTGAACTTAACTCACCTGCAAATAAAAGCACACAAACTGCAGCAGAATGATTTTATTTCTTGTGATTACAAAACAAATCATAACAAGGTTGAACAAAGAGAGTTGCATTTTATGATACATTTTTTACCACGGACGTTACAGTGTGACCTTATAGGGTCCATCCTCTGGAGAGCAGGAGCATAACATTTCATGACAATCTATCCATTAAATGTTTATATTCCTTGTTTACAAGTAGAAACCTTATGTAACCAAAAACATTACGGTCCATCCTCTGGGGGACATAAATATCGACTGCATATTTCATGGAAATTAGACACATTTTAGGAGACGTTTGCGTTTCATTTGCATGGCTCACATGGCTGTGAGTTGGATGCTGGTATAGTTCTATTAGCTGAGCAGTGGGTGCTAACATCTGGTGGCTGATGAGCACTGATGATTCAAGAGGATTCACCAACAGGGACCCGCGGTATGTCAGCAGCCATTGTTGTTTAGATGGCAGCCTGTGCCAGAGAAAAATACAGCAGAGCAGTCCAACGAAATCCAGCAGCCAGCTGGTGCACAGACACAACAAAGTCAAAAGATACAGCTTGTTGGACACCAGCCACTTTCGGACCGATAATGTCACCTGCTGCACTTGCTTTGTCTTTTTTTTTTTAGCTCTAGTTCATTAGTTACGCCTCTTGTTTGATCTTTGACCTTCTGTAAAAGTGCTGCAGAACATCTGGACTAAACTCTGGATTTTATTACTTTATTAATGTACTAACATGTTTTAATCACAGATGGCCTACTAACTGTTCCTGTTGGCTTATCAGAAAGTGAGAAACCTGTGACCCTAATTATTAATTACTTATTAACGATCATAACAGCAGACTTGATGGCTTAGTACACTGGTTCCCAACCTGGGGGTCTCAACCCCCACTAGAGGTCGCCAAAGCTTCACAGGAGGTCACGAGGCCTTCTTGAATTTTTATGGAGTGTAACACAACTTTTAAAAAAATATACACAGCTGGTCTATATATCAGCATTTCATTCATTTCTGTGAAGAAAAATAATAGTTTGGATTATTATTTATGATATAAACTTAAAAATTAGAGAAGTATGCTGTTTAAACAACCAAAGAGCTAATAGAACAATGGCCAAGCATCAGGGAGAAGAAAACACTGAATGTGTCAAAAAAATAGAAGCATATTAAGTATGAATGATTGTTAGAAATTTATATATATATATATATATAATACAGGGAATTGTATTAAACATTCAGGTTCATAACAGGAAAACTCATCTGTGATCCTGCAATATTCTCAGGAAATAATCTCCAAATTCATCCAAATCACTCGTTTTACACAAACTTCCTGCAGTAATTGCGTTCATTATTTGGGTTAATTGTACAGTTGATCAATTGTTCTGTACTGATATTGTTATGCATTGAATAGAATATAAAATATCCTTAATGTCACTTAGTTAGGGGTCAGTTTCCTCAATGATAGAAAAGGGTTCCCTTAAGGAAAAAGATTGTGAACCACTGGCTTAGTAGAAAGTGACAGTGGCGGAAGACGTATTCAGATCCTTTACTTCAGTAAAAGTAGAAATACTGCAGTATAAAAGTCCTGCATTGAAAATAGCAAACTGTACAGTACAGGAGTTATTTAACCATCAGGATGTAAAGGATGCAGGATGTAGGCTTAAGAGCCACCTAGTGGTGCGAGAGCTTCATCACCCGGGACAAGAGCTTTCATGCTCTAATGAAGAATCTAGACTCTGTATGGAAGCTCATAAGGGAAACATATAAATAGATATAAAGTTGCTGGTGAAACCAAAAAAAAAATCTCACATGCATTTTTCCTATTTCCCCCTTTTCATGCATTTGGTTTTGCTTTTCTTCTTCTCTCTTTCCACTTGTTTGCACCATGTATTGGTAACTTTGCATTACTGCTTGGTAAAACATTTATGAAATGCAATAAATACCAGAAAACAAAGAGATAATTCAACATATTTACAATTTTGAAAAGTCAGCAAGTAAAGTGAAACCACAAAAAAGATACAGAGAATAACCTCAAAGACCTTCAGTAAGGAACGGAAGAAAAAAGACATCATAAACCTGCAGACACATTTGATAAGAAAGTGTACAACTGCAGTGTGTAATTTCCTGACTCAGGATGTGTTAGATCATATCAGGCTTGTTGATCTGCCAGAACGGATGAATAAAAATCTGTGATGTGATGTGTGCACAGTAGTAGGCGTGTGATGGCCGAGTAAACAGGAGACGCTGCAAATCAGTAACAGAGCTGCTGAGCTCAGCTGATTTTTGAACTGGAACTTTTTATCACACACACCGATGGTTTCTGGCATCCCCTGATGCTGATCGAGCAGTTTCTGAGAACACAAACAATCACTGCACCCTGCAAAAGAAAAAAAAATAACATCCACCTGAACAGGTCATTCAGTCAAGTCATAAAACGGGACTTTTACTTTGAAAAGTGAGAACTACCAGTGGGGTTGCCAGTGCAAACAATGATGCAACAATGTTTTAAATCATTGTTTTAGATGTAGAAATAAGAGTTTTACTCTAGTCTTTACTCTAAATTTAAAGATCATGCTTCGTTTTTTGTCTACTGTGCACAAAAGGTTCTTTAACTTGGACGAGTGTCTTTGCAAAGTCAAAAGTTAATCAAAGTTTGCATAATTTTAGGTGCATAAACAAAAAAAGAACATAAAGGAGACTTAAATGCTGATGGAATCTGTATTTATTGATGCAGTCTGCAGAACTTTCATCAATACATTCAATTACAACGTTAAATAAGGAGCATTGCATGGCATCGGGGCTGCTGCTGACCTTTAACCTTTTTGTCTTTTGTGTCCATTTTTTTGGATAGAATTCCTCATAACTGCAGTATTTTATACTGTTCTTTTGTCTCACATGTTCAAGAACCATCAGTTCTCAAAGAGGCACTGTATGAAAACCTCAATGCCGGCCTATGAAAACACTAAATACCAGACTTAATACATAATCAGGTGGCACGCTTGGTGATCTCTCGGTCTGAAGCAAATAGTATTGAAGTGGAAAGAGATCAAAGTGGAATTAAAAGTGGAGAAACTGCTCCGCCACCCACTGATATGAATGGACTTTGAAGCAGTCATGTGTGTGATGCTGGATTAAATCTATTAAACATGCAGCGGCTACACTGCCTGTGTGTGTCTGGTGGCTTGTGATGGCTTGGGAGAAGGAGAGGAATTCAGTATTTCTACAACTCAACAAAAGCATCCTACACTATGAAATGGGAAATTTGCAGTGTACAGCTGCAAAGGGGATAGTGCAAAAAACAAGATGCATCAGCTAACATACAATATGAACCATTTAAATAGAAGGAAGTATAAAAAAATAGGAGCAGTATATACAGTATTGACAATAAATAGACTATTAACAAAATTGCACAAGTGGAAAATGATATTGCACAGTGAGAATTAAATGAAATTCCACCTGAAAATATTGCACATTTTATGTATTTTTATACATTTAGAACTGAGAAGTTAATTCGTATTTATTTATTAATTTACTTACTTACTTACTTACTTTTAATGTACTTATTTAATGGAATGGCAGCTCTGGCCCTTTAATAAATATATAAACTGTATTATTGGATATATGTGTTAAAATCTTAATGGTATATTCTCTAACAAAATAATAATAATAGTATTAATTATTACATATAATAATATATTAGCTAAACCATTCAACTAATTTATTATTTTTATGATTATTTTATGTATTTGTATACATTTAGAACTGAGAAGTTAATTCGTATTCATTTATTAATTTACTTACTTACTTACTTTTAATTGACTTATTTACTGGAATGGCAGCTCTGGCCCTTTAAGAGAGCTGTGGAGTCATGAATGAAACGCAGCCATTCATAAAAAACACAAGGGACTGATGTCAGAGCAGTCTCGAAGCCGATTGGCTCACCCTCTGACTGACTCTGCGTTCCAGCCAATGGGAGGGCCGCACAGCGCTCTGGTTTAGATCCAGTAGATCAGAGCTCTTCATTGAGAAAAATCCACAGCCGAGTGTTTTAATCGAAGGAGCTGCAGGGGATGTAGGCGAGGAAATCTGACATTTTCACACTGACAAGAAACTTCACTCATCAAGTGAGTCCTGCATTATTATTATTATTAAATCACGTTATAAAAAAACGAGTGTACATGCTTGTTTTTGCTTTGTTTTGCTGGCTGTGAGCTGTGAGGTTGAGCAGATGTGGGTTAAAGAGGCGAACGCCATTTTCTGGAAAATCAAAGGCAACATTGCGTCCATTTGCTTGCATCTGTCGGCTCTGCAGAGAGGTGTTTCTGTTTGCAGCAGCTGTCTCTTTACGGCCTGTTTGCATGGTGAATCTTTTCTCTGTGGTATAATTCTCAATGGTGAGCTGCTGTGCCCCCCCCCCCACCACCTCCACCCTCCACCTCCCTCCCTGCAGGGATCAAGTTTCACTTCATTGAGAAAAACAAGGAGGTCCCACGATGCGTGCATGTCTCTCCTGTGCGTCACCGCCAAACTCCATTCACAAATCTGTTGTTTCTGTTTTTATTCTATTTATGGTCAACTCAACTGAGTGGAAACACCTCTAATAAAAGTCATATCGTTTTTATTTTGTGTTTACAGCAAATCGGCCAAACTTTTACAACTTTTTCACGTATTATTAATAATAATCTTCAGAACAAAAGCTAGCCAGAGGTGTTGTTTACCCACTGCATGCATCAGAGTGACTTCCAGTATGATGTAATCATCATGTAATGATGTCATCATCATCTAACAATTATTAGATAAAGGTGTGATACCTTTTTATCTTATGATATAGTTTGAATTGTACTGGATTTAGCTTCATTTTAACAGGCTGTAATAGGTTAGAGTCAGATGGGGCACTTTAAAAACAATTATCTAAAAAAAGTAATAACTACAGCAGTTAAGTTAAAATCTTGCTGGACCAGAGTTCCCAAAGATGTAACCCATTTTACTATCACCCATGCTAATGGGAGGCTTGTAAAGATAAGATAAGATAAGATAAGATAAGATGTTCCTTTATTAGTCCAGTGCAGTGTACAGCAGCAAAGGGGAGAGTGCAAAAAACAAGAAGCATCAGCTAACACAATAAAAAAAGAGCTAAACAAAGTGAAAAAATACCACCATATAAATAAAAGGAAGTAAAAAATGTTTTTATTGCAATCAGAATAGTAGGATTTGCATTTGCATTTCTGTTTGCAAATAACATAAAGTATTGACTGAGTTAATCTTTGCTCCTACTGCAAATACTGCATACTGCTCCTATTTTTATACTTGCTTCTATTTAAATGGTTCATATTTTGTT
>CAKALU010059263.1:0-40482 GCA_916700995.1 Hozukius guyotensis
AGCAGCGCTAGGTGTAGCACTAGTAGTCATGTAGGTATAGCCCACATGACTACTAGTGCTCTACCTACAGCAGTGCTAGGTGTAGCACTAATAGTAATGTAGGTATAGCCTACATTACTACTAGTGCTGTACCTGCAGCAGTCCTAGGTGTAGCACTAGTAGTAATGTAGGTATAGCCTACATTACTACTAGTGCTGTACCTACAGCAGCGCTAGGTGTAGCACTAGTAGTCATGTAGGTATAGCCTACATGACTACTAGTGCTCTACCTACAGCAATGCTAGGTGTAGCACTAGTAGTAACAGTAGGCTACTAGGCTAGTTTTCAGTTCTTCTGCCTTTTTGTTTGTTTTTGTTATTGCTGTTAAAAGTACGGATTTATATTCTATGTCTGTTTTGTTTCCTAGGGAGATGTGGGAAAGGAGATGTACATAATTAAAGATGGCCAGCTGGCCGTGGTGGGCGAGGATGGAGTCACCCAGTTTGCTGTTCTGACATCAGGAAGCTGCTTCGGAGAAATCAGCATCCTGAACATCAGCGGCAGCAAGATGGGGAACCGGCGTACGGCTAATATTCGCAGTCTGGGATACTCAGACCTGTTCTGCCTTTCCAAACAAGACCTGATGGACGCGCTGCAGGAGTTCCCGCACGCCAGGGCCCAGCTGGAGCAGAGGGGGCGGGACATCCTGCAGAAGGAGGGGCTTCTGGAGGAAGTAAACGTGTCTGCAGGGGAGGAGCTCGAGGAGAAAGTGGAGAGGCTGGAAAGCAGTCTGGATCGGCTACAGGTCGGTACTATCAGTCCACTACTGCAGCTGCTGTCGGTACCGTGACGATAATAACTAATGAGAGCCTTGTTTTCAGACGTGTTTGGCCCGTCTGCAGAGCGAGTTCAACTCTTCCCAGCTTCGACTGAAACAGCGAATCACTAACCTCGAACACAACGTCACCACCGTGACCACAGGCAGCGGCTTCCTGTCAGACGCCGACGGCAACGAGAGTGTTGGTGACGGCGTGTGCAGTGAAATCAACATCCGACTCTAAAGAATGTAAATACACAAGAAAACACTATAAACTTCTCATTTTGTTTGATGTTAACTGACCTTTGACACAATTCTGTAAAATGTGTTTTATTTTGAAGCTGTCTTAATGTTTGTTTGTTTCTTAACTTTTTTAAACTTTCTGCCTCGTACAATTTTACACAGATTTTAAACTAGAATGAGAACATATTGGTGTAAATTGATTTCATTATAATACTAATAAACTTTATGTGTATAACAGCTGAGTCAGACAGACAGAGACTTGTCGCTGAAACGCGCCGTAAGGGCAAAACAGCGTGGTGGGCCTGTGGAGGGGGCTGTGTGCACAACCGGGTGATCAAATGTGATTTATGGAAAAACAATTTGATTCAAGCAGACAAATTATATACAGTTACAGTTACCTTGAACTACCTAGTTAATTGTAATTAAAGGAACAGTGTGCTATTTCAGGGATCTATTGGTAGAAATGGAATATAATATTTAGAACTGTTGTTATGCTAATGTTTTCATTAGAGTATAATCACATGAAAGTAAGAATAGTTGTGTTTTCGTTAGCTTAGAATGAGCCCTTTATATCTACAGGGAGCAGGTTCTCTTCACGGAGTCCACCATGTTGCTCCACCATGTTTCTACAGTAGCCCAGAACGGAAAAAAACAAACTCTGGCTCTAGAGAGTGCCTTTCACGTTTTAAGTTAGCGAAAGGCCACCGTAGTTCTCCAACACGCTTGTGAGACTGAGTGCAAAACCGTGATACCACCAGCCGCCGTCTGACTTCCGTTGCTCCTAAAGTAGTTCATTGTGGTAAGGATGACCTCTGAGCAAGGCGAACAGTGTTATCACAGTTTTGCACTCAGCGGTTCACATTACCGAAGTCTTGGAAAGGGAGGAGTGAGTGGAGGGGTACTCAGTTGGTTGCCATCTACAGCCACACCACTAGATGCCGCCAAATCCTACACACTGTTAAATATTTGCCTTTGCCATTGTCCCACTGTTCCTACCACATCTACTGTCATCAAAACAGGAAGGAACAGGTAAAGTAGTAAAGCTTGCTTGATTTGATTGGCTGCCTGGGCCAAGCGTGACATTGATGAGCGGTGCGACTGCGTGCCTTGTGATCAAAAGTTGAGAATATTTAAACTTTTATGCACGCCTAAAAACCGCTAGAAAAGAGAGAGAGAGTGAGCAAGAGAGGAGTGCATGCCATACACGCCGTATCATAGGAAAATAATGGTTTTGCTGGCGATGCGTTTCTAGCGACACGTCTCTGTCTGATCGGGGCCCTAAGGTTCACCTTGAATGCAGTACTTTATATAAAATTGCATAGAAAAAAAAACATGTAAACAGTCAGACACAATTTATAATAAAGAACAATAACACAATGAACCAATCGCTAATAATGGAATGGCTAACACAGATCTTAACCAAGACACTTCTATGGAACATTATTGGGTCAAAAAAACTGTCCACTTAACTTGTGTCTAACCAGTGGGCAACCTCTGAGTTTGAAAAGTGAAGTGAAGACAGTGCTGAAGTGCCTTAAACTTGCATTCTTTCTAACGGCCAGCAGGGGGCGACTCCTCTGGTTGCTAAAATAAGTCTGATTGTATAGAAGTCTATGGGAAAATGAGCTTACTTCTCTCTTGATTTATTACTTCAGTAAACATTGTAAACATGAGTTTATGGTCTCAATCGCTAGTTTCAAGTCTTCTTCAATACAGCATGATGTTCATTTAGTAAATTATGGTCCTATTTAGAGTCAAATAGACCATAAAGCAGGGGATGCTTTAGGGCGTGGCTCTCTTGTGATTGACAGGTCGCTCTCACGGCATTGTCCGGTCTGGGAGTTGTCTGTGTTTTTCGTCTTAGAACTTTAACCCTTTCACAGTGTGTTTTCACTTCATGAAAGTTAATTATACCCTTTTTGATCACCTGAAAATGTCTTATGCAGCCTTTGGTTGTGTTTAGCTCCACCCTCTCGTTTCACTTCTGGTTGCAAAAAAACCGAAATGGCGACGGCCAAAATGCCGAACTCAAGGCTTCAAAATGGCAATCCACCAACCAATGGGGGACGTCACGGTGACTACGTCCACTTCTTATATACAGTCTATGGTGTGACATTGACAAGCAGTGCGCCTTGCGTTTCTAGCGAAAGGGTCTCTAGTCTGATCTGGGTGTCACCTTAAATGCAGCTCAAAGTACTTTATATAAATTTGCTTAGAAAAAAAACATTGAAACCGACCACACACAATTTAGAATATATTAAAACAATAACACAATGAATCAATTAGCCTACTAATATTTCAACGGCTAACACAGATCTTAACCAATACACTACTATGGAACATTATTAGGTCATGAAACTGTCCTCTTGACTGGTGTCTAATAGGTGTCTTCAATGTGTCTTTTTCCACTAGGGGGCGCATGAATGCTAGTGATTATCTTCCTGCTAATTCGGAATATGGCATGTCACAACACAAGTCCTGTGGATTGTTCTATTTATTTACGGGGAAGTCTCACGCTACCTGAAAAGGTGCTAATACACTTGTCGTCACTCATAACCACTTCAAGCTATCAAAGAGCATACAAAGATTTTTATTTAAAGGAATAATTCAACATTTTCGGAATGTCTAACTCCCCAAATTTCAAACTATTGCTTTAAGCACATTTTCTGTTAAAGGTGTAGTGTTGTCTATAAAGTAGGGTTGTCAAAGTTAACGCGTTAACGCAAATTTGTTTTAATTTAAAATTTTTAAATGCCATTAATTTCTTTAACGCATTAAAGCTTCAGTAGTCAGTATATTTTTTGCATTATTGGGCAAACATTCCATAATAACCTTTCAGCATATTGTAATTCAAGTGTTCTGAGAGATAACTAAACTTCTGCACCTCCTCATGGCTCTGTTTTCAGGCTTTAGACAATCTAAAAGCCTATGACGGGAGACTTTAACCAATCACAGGTCATTTCATTGAGAGAGAGCGTTCCTATTGGCTGTGCTCCGGTCATGTGACCGGAACTTGGCGTTCCTTCACCAGATTTCACAATGGTGGCGGTGTCACAAACTTTCTCATTTTACAGCTAAACCGTGCACTACGAGATGATTCTGAGAACATTTGAGGAGAGAAATAGGCATTAATGTAACATAATATTGATTCATATTTGATCAACGCTGCCTAGTTTGACCGTTTGGTCGGAGTTGGCGAGTCTTTGACAGCCGGCTCTCATAGACGGCAGATGGACAGCAGACCTCAGATCAGCTCTAAATGCTTTTTTTTATGCTAAATGCAGTACCTGTGAGGGTTTCTGGACAATATCTGTCATTGTTTTGTGTTGTTAATTGATTTCCCATAATAAATATATACATACATTTGCATAAAGCAGCATATTTGTCCACTCCCATGTTGATAAGAGTATTAAATACTTAACAAATCTCCCTTTAAGGTACATTTTGAACAGATAAAAAATGGGCAATTAATTTGTGATTAATCGTGATTAACTTTGGACAATCATTCGATTAATTGCGATTAAATATTTTTATCGATTGACAGCCCTACTCTAATAGTTATTTGTTAGTTCTCTGAAGGTGTACCCTTTCTTTTCACAACTCTAATTGAAAATATTTTTTTTGTTGGCCAGAGTACTGACAACTAATGATTTTATGTCTTATATCCTTAATGACTGCAGATGAAACAACACAAGCAATTTAATTAGATTACAGTAATATTTTTCCTCATAACCTAAAAATGGAAACCTTTCTCTTTTCTTCTGAAAAACCCTCCTGGCTTTCCATCTGTTTCTGTGTTTTTAAATACTTTTTACTTCTTGTTAAAACCATTCATTCTTTATATCAGCAGCTTTATTATTAAAATACTATTAAATATGACTCGTACACTGACCATTTATTTTGAGCATGTTCAATGACATACTTCATAACAAGGTCGTGTGTGTGTGTGTGTGTGTGTGTGTGTGTGTGTGTGTGTGTGTGTGTGTGTTATTACCATGTCGTCGTCCCCTCTAATGTGGCCACTGCATGCTCTGCAGCCATGTCAACAAGTGCCTTGGGACCAAAGTCCAACATCACATGACTGCAAGATATCAGGAAGTGACTTTTAAGGACCTCGTGGAGAGTGTGAGAAATCACTGTGTTAAAAAGGTAGAAACATGCTGTTTGGTCCTCTGTGCTTCTCTTACTTTTACTCTCACTTCTTTCTCTTTCTTTTTTAATATGCTTTGTTTTTTGTCCCATTCTGCTTCCCCTTGGACTCTGTGCACGTGTCTTTCCTTGCATCTAGTTTTATCTTCCTTCCTCAGCAGTCTGTGTGTTTATCATCTTCTGTCTCTCAGTTTTTGTCCTCTCTATCTTTCGTTTCCTGTCTGATCTCTGCAGTCATGTGACAGATCTAGAAACATTGACAGGTTATTTTCTGCTCCTCATTAAGAGTCTTTGAGTGTGATCTTATCTGAGTGTGCTTCATATTGTGTGTGCATGTGTGCACGTGTAGTATATTGACTGTTACTGTGTGTGTGTGTGAATGTGCATACATCTTTGTAGGTGTGTGTTTCAGACATGGAGATGAGCTTTGTGTTGCTGTGCATGTTGCTGGTAGCCAGTGTGACACCTGTGTCTGCTGCAGAACAGGTACGTTTTATTGCACTTTTCATTTTGAATGAACAGTCTATTAATCACTGTTAGAGAGTTTTCTTTCCCTTTTTAATCTTTATTGATGCCAAGTTAACACAGGTACACATAGACATACAATCACTTACAAAACATAACAAACAAGTAGGGCTGTCAAAGTTAACGCCATAATAACGCGTTAACGCAAATGGCACTAATTTCTTTAATGCATTAATGCGACTTGCAGTTGTTTAGGCTAAAAAAAAAAGCTAGCGTGAAGATACTGGCATCATATGAAACTAGAAAACCTAAGAAATCCAACGGTACCAACCATGTCATACTAGCTTGTCAGGAAGGAGGCTAAATAATGCTGCAAACTTACGCTAAATTTTGGGGAGGAAAAACTGGCATGGCCATTTTCAAAGGGGTCCCTTGACCTCTGACCTCCAGATATGTGAATGAAAGTGTATTCTATGGGTACCCAGGTTGGTCTTGAGTTTGCCATGTTATGATTTGAGCATATGTTTTATGCTAAATGCAGTACCTGTGAGGATTTCTGGACAATATTTGTCATTGTTTTGTGTTGCTAATTGATTTCCAATAATAAATATATACATACATTTGCATAAAGCAGCATATTTGTCCACTCCCATGTTGATAAGAGTATTAAATACTTGACAAATCTCAGAAAAGTCAATGTAGAGACATTTGGCAAGAGTATTATAAAAAAAGTACATCTTTTTTTAAGGTTTAGGTTTTTTTAGCTTTATGGTTCTGTAAGTAATCAATAGAATTAAAATATATTTTTTCTAAATTATCTTGAAACAAATATGTGCTTGCTTGCTAATTCCAATTATTTACTGTACGCTCAACAAGGTAATGGGCTGGATGAAATCCTGATCCACCTCAGGTGTAGTGACCATTGCTTATGCTATCTTTCGGACACACTTTAAAATAAACAATGTCCATTAAAGTTAAAATCTCAATTAAATTGATTTTATTGCTCCATAATTCATAGATCAGGTTTCTACGATATCAAACAAACCAAAACGTGATAGCAGTTCATTTTTTGTCAGATAGTACACTGCAAGCATGAGTCCTGTCAACACATATGCTTCCCCAAGCAGGAACACCTGTTTCTGGTTTTAATCAGGCTCTTACATCACCTGCTGCTCAGATATATTAATGCATATCAATAAATGACAGATGAAATTGCTGCTACAGTCAGTAGCTTGTATGGTCTTCCTCCTAAATAATGTCCCTTTTCCACTTGTTTTTGAAATCATGTTTATTCTCTCTTTATCTTGTATACTAATCCTTTCCTATAGGTTTTACTTTCACATGATAATTTTGTGGTCATACTATTATTATCAAGGCACTGCGGTTTTGATGTTTGATTTTCATACCATCTGTTGCCTGTTAACAATTATGTAGCCTATGTTTATACACAGTAGGTTGGATATACTGTAGATATTATCATATAGCAGGTGACATACAGTATCTGTATTTGTGTATTCTAGCCGGGTATCATAGAGAGCCTCCTATTGGCCACCCACCAGCGTCCCTGGCTCTGGGGTGTCTACGTCTTCGCTGTTGGACTTCCTGCCATTCTCTTCGTTAGCTTCATGTGGCCTGACAAGGTAGAGTATGCCTGCTTATGCGTGTGTGGATTTGTGTGCGTTATTGTCCAGTATTAGAACTATGAGAAGTGTGATGTGTGACTGTGGATTGGTCCTTTAAACAAACAGTGCAGTACAAGAAGTCCCATCATGTGTGTGTGTGTGTGTGTGTGTTTACATGTAGAGATTCGGGCCCCCTGATCAACAGTATTACTATAAGAAGTCTGATGATGCTCAACCAGATGATCTTGAGTTCTCACAGCGGACACAGGCAGTGGATATCAAAGGTAATGTTTTATTTATAGATTATTACAAGTATGTGTAGTAGAGGTGCTCTAGCAGTAGTTGTCAGTGGTGGACTTAGGCTGTCTGAGAGACAGGAGTGGGAAAAAAAGAGTACCAGCTGAATGTAATGGGGCATCTTGTTTTCTTCACTGGAAGGGCTCCCTCGAGGGCACCGCGTCACATTTTCTCTACTGGAAGGGCACCCTAAAGGACACTTTATCTTGTTTTCTCTACTGGAAGGGCACCATAGACGGCACTTTATCACGTTTTCTCTACTGGAGGGGCACCCTAGACGGCACTTTATCACGTTTTCCCCACTGGAAGGGCACCCTAGAGGGCACTGCATCACATTTTTTATACTGGAAGGGCACCCTAAAGGACACTTTATCTTGTTTTCTCTACTGGAAGGGCACCATAGACGGCACTTTATCACGTTTTCTCTACTGGAAGGCACCCTAGAGGACACTTTATCGCGTTTTCTCTACTGGAAGGTCACCCTAAAGGGCACTGCGTCACATGTTCTCCACTGGAAGGGCACCCTAGAGGGTACTGTATCAAGTTTTCTCCACTGGAAGGTCAACCTAGAGGGCACTGCATCACATTTTCTCCACTGGAAGGGCACCATAGAGGGCACTGCATCACGTTTTCTCCACTGGAAGAGCACCCTAAAGTGCACTGCGTCACATTTTCTCCACTAGAAGGGCACCCTAGAGGGTACTGCATCACGTTTTCTCTTCTGGAAGGGCACCCTAGAGGACACTTTATCACGTTTTCTCCACTGGAAGGGCACCCTAAAGGGCCCTGCGTCACGTTTTCTCTACTGGAAGGTCACCCTAGAGGGCACTGCATCATGTTTTCTCTACTAGAAGGTCACCCTAGAGGGCATTACATCCCGTTTTCTCCACTGGAAGGTCACCATAGAGGGTACTGCATCATGTTTTCTCTACTGGACGGGCACCCTAGAGGACACTTTATCACGTTTTCTCCACTGGAAGGGCACCCTAGAGGGCACTGCATCATGTTTTCTCTACTGGAAGGGCACCCTAGAGGGCAATGCATCACGTTTTCTCTACTGGAAGGTCACCCTAGAGGGCTCTGCATTATGTTTTCTCTACTGGAAGGGCACCCTAAATGGCACTGCGTCACATTTTCTCTACTGGAAGGTCACCCTAGAGGACACTGCATCATGTTTTCTCTACTGGAAGGTCACCCTAGAGGGCATTACATCCCGTTTTCTCCACTGGAAGGTCACCATAGAGGGTACTGCATCATTTTTTTCTCCACTAGAAGGTCACCCTAGAGTGCACTGCATCATGTTTTCTCTACTGGAAGGGTACCCTAAATGGCACTGCGTCACATTTTCTCTACTGGAAGGGCACCCTAGAGGACACTTTATCACATTTTTCTACTGGAAGAGCATCCTAGATGGCACTTTATCATGTTTTCTCTACTGGAAGGTCACCCTAGAGGGCACTGCATCACATTTTCTCTACTGGAAGGTCACCCTAGAGGGCATTACATCCCGTTTTCTCCACTGGAAGGTCACCCTAGAGGGCACTGCATCACGTTTTCTCCACTGGATGGGCACCCTAGAGGGCACTGCATCATGTTTTGGGCATCCAAGAGGGCACTTTTGCAATATTTCTTTCGAACATGGGGGCATGTTGTAGTTGTAGTACTCCAGGTGGTAGTAGTAATGGTAGTAATGTCTTCTTTTCTCTGTGTAGGAAAGGCTGACAGAGCTGGAACAAGAAAGAGAGAAACTCCTGGTAACCAGAGGAAGTCTGACTTAGACCTGAAGGTGAGATTCAACAGACGACGTGGAGCTGAAAATGACTGATGGTGTCATTATGAGATAATGTTGATTCTGAAGGTGAAAAAGCACATATGAAAGTATTGATGTTATCACATAGTCTACCTGACATCCATCCATCCATCAAATAAGATTTCATTTGTTTGATGGAGTGGATAATACGTGTTAGCTGGTTTCTAATCATAATGTGCTCAATGAACACAGTGTACGACTGAAGTTAGAGGGTTTAAAAAAGGGCAGCTCATTTTGTAAAAAACCCATGACCACATTTTGGGAAATGTTCTGGCACTGTGCTATCGAGCAAAACAACCAAAACACTGCGGAATCCAGGCACAGTCAGAGCCCAGCTCCAATCCAAATGTCTGGTAAAGAGGTCATGCACCATCTTGCAAAATACTAGAGCGCTAATATCACTGATTTGTAACATATGCTCTATTTGGGTAGAGGTTTTTGGGGGGCATTTTTAGCTGAAATATCTGCAACACCAGTCCTTTACTCATTACTCCTTTAAGTTTCTAGATATTATGTGATAGGCCTTTTTATTTACGTACATTTTACTTGTTGCCAAATTAGCATATACAATTGTCTGCCGTAACCTTTTATGACAGTGCTGATTTCATTGCCACAACTCATTTAATGGACTTTGAATATCAACGATATAAAAGCCGTAAAAAGAGTCCACTGAAACTGTGGGTAACAAAAAGTAATTGTGTACGTTTGTGTGTGCATTTGTGTAGGATCATTGATCAGTGCAACGACCTCAGGAGAGGAAAGCACCACCAACACACCAAGAGGATGATGGGAAATCACATCTTTGGCCAGTTGTATTGATGACTGGATACACAGTGAGAACACAATAATGTCTGAGGACTGACTTACTGACACTATTATGATTTTGCTTAATGTCAGAATAGTCAATTTATAATTATTTATACATATGAATTACACATTTTAGTAATACTTTATTATTATTATTATTGTTGTTGTGTTATTATTGTTATTATTATATCTGAATGTATTATTTTTAGTAAGCACACACTGCCAAAGAATCTGAAATACGTTGGCCGGTCTCTGCCTCTAAGAGTATTACATTTGGAGTTGGAATAAAGGATTAGAATGCCTCAGCTTTTCTAAGTAGAGCATCAGGGGTTAAATAATGAATCGTCTCATCATCTCAGGTCTGTCATTTGGTTGTGTTTGAAACTAGTGCCACCACCTGGCAGATGGAAATATTTTAGGGGACATTTTCAGTGCTGGTGCGCATACATTTGGGTATCTGGAGTGTGTACTTTATCACACTCCAGATCACACTCCAGATACCCAGATACTTTATCACTCGACAGTCAAGCCAAAATGGCTTGACTGTCGAGTGATAAAGTACCCGGATTGTCCGGCGATCTTCAGCATCCATTGGGCCCATAGAGCAGGCGCAGTAGCGTTTCCTTTAACTCCACCTACCAGCCCTCGCTCCAGCCTCGGTCTGGGTCTCATTCACATGAACAGAGGAAGGGAAATAACTCTGGATTCGGCTGTTAGTGCATTTTACAACTTCTAGGACCTAATGATTTAAATAAGGGCTAGCAGAGTGGTCATGCTGGGAAGTTGATTTACCTAAAAAAGAAATTATCCACCGTTACAGACGTCTCTTTCCCAATGTAAGTCTATGGGAACAAGTCTTTTTAGGCCCAATGGCATCACGTGACGGACACGGACGTTGTAGCACCGCCGTCTGGCCGCTACGAAAATTTGCTGCAAAGCCTGACATTCTTCCGGGGGGCTTGCGAGAACTACTTTTGCAAAGTTGCGCTATATTTTTCTCGAAAGCCAATCAGAGCAGACTGGGTTTTTTCAGGAGCGGGTCTTAAAGAGACAGGCACTTAAACGGAGCGTTTCAGACAGAGCATGAACACAGGTATATTCAGACAGACCTTATGAGAAAAATAATGTGGGTTTTTTAAACATAAAAGCATGTAAACACATTCTGGTAGATACCCAAAATACATGTATGAACCTGAAAATGAGCATGACATGTCTCCTTTAACTTCAGTCATTTATGGCTAATAAAAACCTCACTTTAATACAAACTGGTTTTGTTTTTTCATTAATACAGGCAGGATCTGATAGTGACCTCCACATGTACAATACACTATAACTGTGTACTATTTAAGTAGGATTTGCTAGATTCTTGTCTTTATTAATTGTAGAGTAATGGATGTTATCCTGGCATAATTGTATTAACACATCTGGATTGACAATTTAAACCAAGGATAGTATTGATATTTTCTGATATCTTAAAGGAATAGTTAAACATTGTTTGAAATATGCTTGTTTGTCTAGCGCCTGGTTAGCTTAGCATAGCACAAAGACTGGGAAAGGGGAAACAACTATACCGCCTCTGGCTATTGAAACCTTGTCTCCTTTAACTTTGACAGAACATAAATCTCCTCATTTCCAATCATTTGAAAACAGCAACAGTCACCGTATTCACTCAAGCTCCTTTGTGATCCTTTTGAGATGAAACGTGTCCTTCTGCTCTGCTGCTTCCTGCCTTGTTCACAGCTGACCTTCAGTGGCATTTAACGGCTCCCGACGTTTATTTGAAATGGCACAATGCTGCTCATCAACAAAGTGACTACTCGAGTCTTTTAAATTTCACTCACAGAGCTGGATAAGTGGCCGTGAAGGAGCAGGGAAATCAAAGAGCTGGCAGGAGGAGAACAGAAGAGAGAAATGAGAAGAAGAGAGGACAGATGGCAGATCGCTGACATTTAGGAGAGGGATCTGGGGATGTTGAGCAACAGCTGATGATGCATTCTGGCCTTATTTCCTCTGATCAAATGCACATGTGCTCCTTAAAAGACAAGTGGTCATCAATTAAAAATATCTAGGATTCTTAATTGATGACCACTTGTCTTTTAAGGAGCACATTCAGTATGTTGTAAAAAAAGCTGAAGCTCTTATTAGGATTTTACTACAGAAACAAGTCTTGCTTTTCTTTTTGTGTGAAACAGAATCTGGTGGAATCGACCTTTTTACCTGTTATTGACTATGGAGATGTGTTGTATATGAATGCTTCTGTCTTTGTGTATCACGGGCCACTGAGATTCATTACAAACTGTCGTTCTTTTACAGTACCCACCACCGTGTACTCTACTCTAAAGTGAATTGGTCATCCTTATGTGCTCAGTCATTGGTGTGTGTTTATCTACAAAAGCATTCTAGGTATAATTCCTTCTTACTTGTCTTCTCTTTTAAAAAGGAAAAATGGAAGTCATAATCTTCGTTCTATGGACAATTTCCAATTTGTTGTTCCCAAAGTACGAACTGAATTGGGAAAGAAAGCTTTTAGGTTTTCGGCACCTACTGCTTGGAATAATTTACAATCTGATCTTCAACTTCAAAACTTAGTTACCTTGAATGAGTTCAAAGCTCTGGTGAAATCGCTGCAGTCCAGGTTGTCTGTGTGCAAGTGTTTTTTATGAGCAAGTTTTAATGTTGTTAATTTATGTGTTGTCTGTTTTTTTATTATAACTGTCTTGCTGCTATCTTGGCCAGGTCTCCCTTGTAAAAGAGATCTTTGATCTCAATGGGACTAACCTGGTTAAATAAAAGATAATAATAATAATAATAATGTGTAGAAGAATATGGTTATAGTATTTTTTCACATTACGTCCTGTTAATATAACAATGCCACACCTCTATTCTCTGTTCTGTTTTTATTCTATTTATTGCATAAAAGAAAAAAAAGAGATATTCCCCGAAAGTGCGTCTGTACTTCTGGCAAGTGTGCATCTGTTCTAGACACTCCCTGCATATTTTGTATAGTTTATGACTGTAGAGAATCAGGCATTTCTTCAGTTTCTCCTTCTCCTTGGACACAGCTTTGCTTGGGTCCAGGTGTGTGGGGAACATTTTAAAATATGCTCTCGATTCGTCTAAACTCTGAGAATTAGAAGTCTCCTTCTTTCTCGACTTCTTATCTTTTATTTGCTGTGCTATTGAAACAAGAAGAGGATGGGAGGCTCCCTGCTGCTGTTCACAGGACTGCTGGTCATCGCAGCATGCTCTCAATCTCTCTGTGTAAGTACTCACAGATCTTTTCCTTCACTTCATTATTTGTGTGCTTATGCAAATGTGCTCATATCATATATTTGTATATCTGGAAATGTGTTTATTGTTCACTATCTTTATGTATGGCTGTGTCACTGCTGTTGACTAAACATTGTGTATATAGGAAGATCTAATAAAGAGTAGGCTACATTTTGAAAGAGGTGGTTAGATACATGAATTTACTTGACTTACTTTATGTATTTAGTCTTTTCAGAGTTGCAGGACTAATTCCAGTGAAAGTGATAAACAGAATGATGTTACTTTTCACACTATTTAACGTCCAAGCTCAGTTTCTATTTAAATACATCAACAGGGATAGTTAACCCTATCCTCACAATGGGAGGTGTGATTTCTCTGTGTTTGTCAGAGTGTTCTTGTACTTCTGTATCTGTGAACACCACATTGCAAATACTAAAAAAAACTTTAAAGGAACTGGTGTAACATTTCAGGGGATTTATTAGCAGAAAAGGCATATCATATTCATAACTATGTTGTCATAATCACCTCAAACTAGGACTTGTGTTTTCTTACCTTAGAATGAGCCTTTCATAGGGAGCGGGTCCTCTTCACAGAGTCCCCCATGTTGCTCTGCCAGTAGCCCAGAACGGACAAACCAAACACTGGCTGTAGAGAGAGACTTTCACGTTTTTACGTTACCTGAAGGCCACCGTAGTTCTCCGACACGCTTGTGAAACTGCGGTAACGTGAGCCGCAGAGTGCAAAACCGTGGTACCGCCAGCCACCGTCTGACTTCTCCTAAAGTAGTGTTATTATGGTAAGGACGACCTCTGAGCGAGGCGAACGGCGTTACCACGGTTTTGCACTCAGCGGCTCACATTAACCGCAGTCTTGGAAAGGGAGGAGTGAGAGGAGGGGTACGGTTAGATGTCACCAAAGTGAAAAGTGACGTAATTTTGGCTGGTTGTTGTCTCTTAAAAGGAATAGCTTAGTTAACAGGACAAGATTGATACCACTCTCATAATGTACACTATGAAGCTTGAACCAGCAGCTGGTTAGCTTAGCTTAGCATAAAGACTGGAAACAGGGGGGAACAGCTAGCCTGCCTTTGTCCGAAGGTAAAAAAGCGTACTAATTGACATGTTATATCTTGTTTGTTGGTGTCGTCACTGTAAGAAAGTCACTGCTCCCAGCAAAGACATAGTCTGGCGCATAATCCCCCCCATGAAACCACAACCTCACATTTTTACACATCAGTTCACTTTATGTATATTTTATCTCAGAGTTAGGGAATAGAAGTGATCCTCGCAAATGTTACAATCCAAATGTGTGTGTAGGCGTCAGACAGCTGCAGTGAGGAGGTGGCTCGTCTGTGGGAACACGAGAAGCTTCTGAAGGGCCAGCTTCAGAAACAAGAACTCCTCCTACACAGACTAAAACGGCTGAACCAACCTGGCAACGAGGACGAAGCCAGACCCGACCAGAGCCAGGACGCCAAGTACGCAGGTCAGGGCCACGGCCTCGGGTCTGCAAAACTACATTTCAAAGCTTCAAATATCTTGTTTCAGTGTCTCATATCGCAGAAACAGCAACCAGATAATGTACCAACAGAATGTGTATTCTGTGTGTTTGTGTGTGTGTGTCAGACTGCTCCCAGCTCTTCAGTTCTGGCTCCAGATCCAGTGGTGTCTACACAATCAAACCTCAGAGCAGCCCTGGCCCAGTCAGAGTCTACTGTGATATGAGTGATGGAGGTGGCTGGATCGTCATTCAGAGACGGATCAATGGAACAGAGAGGTTCAACAGGTGGGTCTGTGATGTCTGATATCTATTAGTGTCAAATAATAAAATCAAATAAATGTATCTATCTATCTATCTATCTATCTATCTATCTATCTATCTATCTCAGGTCATGGGCAGAGTATAAGGATGGTTTTGGAGACATGGATGCAGAGTTTTGGCTCGGAAATGACAACCTGCATTACATCACGACACAAGGTCAATACCACTTCTAGAAAAACATTTTCCAAATTTTGTAATTTAAAGCAGCACTAATCGATATTCACATATTGTCCATGGATCAAATGACTATGTGTAATGTGAAAGGTGGCACTCATAGTGACAGACCCACAGATAATCATCACCCAACTCTGCAGCTTCCCTCAGCTCTACAGAGCATTTTAGTGTCGTTCAGCTCATTGTTTTGGATTTCAAACCCGCACGTTCACTGTTTTGTGTCACTCTCACCGCTCTTATCAACCTCATTTCCAGCAACATCAGGAAGTTGTTTTCAACATAAAGTACTGGATTAACCAGCTATGCTACCTGCTCAGCACCAAACAGCAGGCAGACAAAGTTAGCGACTAGCTGGTGAACAGTGGAGCATTTAGCAGCTAGAGTCAGATATTTCCCTCAGGAGTTGGTGGAGACCAAAACCAGAGCGACGAGAAGAGTGAATATTGGACTTACATTTTTCATGTCACCAGAAACACGACTCCAAATGAATGCTAATGTTGCTTCATGTCTGTTTGGTGTTTAAATAGTCAACTGTTCGCTAACATGTTCAGCAGTTCTGCGACCCCAGTGGCCAACCCCGGTCGTGTCTAGAAGGCAACTCGCCAATTGCGTAATCTGATCTGAAATCTGCAAAAACTTGTAAAAACTCTTGCGAGACTTGCTGTCCGATGACTTATCATAACCTTAACTATTGAAGGTCAATCCCTAACCTCAACTATTCAAGATCAATACCTAACCTAAATCATTCTTTTTGTGTTGATATGTGGGATATGGGTTCTTTCATCATTTTCAGAAGGCTTTTATTGTTTGTCTGTTACAGGGAATTATTCTCTGAGGATCATCCTGGAAGACTTTGATGGTTACAAGCGCTATGCCGAGTACAAGAACTTCAAAGTGGCCGATGAAGAGGTGTTGATGCTGACCGACCGCTAAAATGTTGAGAAAAATTTGATATTATACTAAATATTTTTGGGGGTAAAAATATACAAATATTTTATAATGCTGAGGAAAGTAATCATAAATCCCAGGTAAAGTAACTACTTGGTGCATCTAATCATCCTGTTTTCATGTGTTTAGCCTATATAAAGTCATTTCCCTCTTTCTCCCTTACAGGCTTAAAGGAATCATTAACATTCTGGGAAATGATTTGCTTTCTTGCCGAGAGTTCTATGAAAAGATTGATGCTAGTTTCATGTCTGTACTAAATATGAAGCTACAACCAGCAGCTGGTTAGCTTAGCTTAGCATAAAGACTGTAAACAGGGGAAAGCAGCTAGCCTGGCTCTATCCAAAGTTAAAGGAGCAGTGTGTAGGATCTGGCGGCATCTAGCGGGGAAACTTCTCCCGTTTGCCAAGCGCGTAGGAGAACTACGATAGCCGACGCGAAAACGTGAAAACGCGAATGGCCCTATCTAGAGCCAGTGTTTGGTTTGTCTGTTTTGGGCTACTGTAGAAACATGGCGGCCGGCTCCATGAAGAGGACCCGCTCCGTATATAGATATAAATGGCTCATGGTAACGAAAACACATTTCTTATTTTCAGGTGATTATACACTAAAGACTATTAATATGATATTCCATTTCTACCAATAGATTCCCTTGAATGTTACACACTGTTCCTTTAATAATTCTGCCTAGCACCTCTAAAGCTCAGTGGGTTAAGACATTATACCTTTTTTTCCCCTGCAAAAAGCAAAGTGTAAAACACATTGTGATTTACTGGGAGATGAGAACTAATACTCTTGCTTTCTGGAGGTTCATATTTAGCGTATACACATGAGAGTGGTGTTGACTTTCTCATCTAACACACAACATGAAAGCAAACATTTTCCAAAATGTCAAACTATTCCTTTAATTTTTAAACAAGTTGAGCTCTCCGCATATCTCTCTCTGCAGGATCACTACCGACTTACCTTTGGAACCTATGTAGGTACAGCTGGAGATGCTCTGTCTGGAAGTTATCAGGTTGGTGTGTCAGAGTGGGCCGGTCACCAGGGCATCAAATTCAGCACATACGACCAGGACAACGATAACTACAAAGGAAACTGTGCACAGGAAGACAAAGGAGGCTGGTGGTTCAATAAGTACGAGTTTTGTGATATTTTCGTGCAGCGAGATGCTCACAGTCATTCATTACAGTAAAAAAAAATGTCCTCTTCATTCTGTCATCCTCCAGGTGTCACTCAGCCCATCTTAATGGCATGTACTACCCCAATGGGCCCTACAATGCGTTGACAGATGATGGTGTAGTTTGGTACCCTTGGAGAGGATGGTGGTACTCTCTGAAGACAACCGTCATGAAGTTGCGACCTGTCGACTTCAAAATTGTTCCCATTGACGACCCCAATGCAGTTCATCGCAGACCACCTTCCTAGATCAGACATGACGAGATATCAAGTCTTCTTGGCTCGCTTATTTGGGGCAGAAACAGTTAGGTAAAAAGGTATTAATTGGTATGAAATCCTAATTAAAATTCAAAAACACACTGAAACATAAATCTCGTCTCATAATCCTCTCAAATCCCAGGTGAACTTGTTCGCGCACTAAGCACTAATCAACCCCATTGGTAATTAATATGCTTCCTGTGCTATCAGATTGTATCTGGATGGAGCAAAGTAGCAGTATAGTAAATATAGCCAAGATGGACCAAAGATCCAAATTTGGAATAAAACTGTACAGTTACAATATAGTGAAATCTTTAAAGACTTTAGCAGCTTATATAACAACATAGCCTGCTTGTTAGAGGACTTGTGAAACCTGTTGCCTGTTTTAGAGACATGGATGTTGTAAGGGGAAGTAACTTGCACACACAGCTGTCTGTTTTGGTGGAGAAAAGGGAAATCTGATGTCAGCATGTGTCCCAGACACAGGCAGAAATATTGGACTGAAAGAGCCATTATTGTGTCATTGAAAATGACTGTAACAAGAACTGGAAGTGTTATTTTTATACAATAACATATGATACATGGAGCAGCTGAGCTCAGTACTGTCTAGGAGTTTGCCCAAATGTTATAAAGATTAAAGCTAGGGTTGGTAATCTTAAGAAACTATAGCAAGAGTACGCTAGATTTTTTTAAATGATGCAACTGAAAAACACAGCCCAGTGTTGCCAACTCTTTTCCAATGAAAGTAGCTAGTAGCACTAGCTCCAAACCTCCCTAAATCTAGTGAGAAAGTTGCCAAGTTGGTAACACTGACAGCCCATCGTTTCAGGCCTCCCTCCAAAACCACTCCAAGCAGCCCGGCCAATTATTTCATTCAGGCCGAATGAAATGATCGGATGGGCTTAGTACAGTCCTGCAACATCCACAGATACCAGATTTTTGTTCTTTTTTTGTCAGAGCATTTGATTCATTGATTGCTGTCGGGATGTAAAAGGAATTTCAACAAATATAAAAAAAAATGTTTTTGAAGATGATTACCAACTCTAGCATTAACATAAATGACCTATGTATAACAAACAGTTGAAATAAAAGAATGCTATTACATGAAAGAAAACAAAGAACGCTACGCAACAATAGTTGTTTCTTAAGATGTTACAAGTGACATAAGGTTGGAAGAAAATCACAAATATAAAGGATTCCTTGATTAGTATTTCATCTAACACCTACAGGTTATTAATATTATAATTATGAACTCATCTTGTGAACATACATTCAACTCTATCTCTCTGCAATTTGCATTATAACCATGATTCACCAAATAAAACAAGGAATCACTTCCTCTTGTCCACTGATTTTTTTTCACATTCTTGAGTGAGCACCTTTAAGATAGATGTTATACAGACAAGGATACCAATGCCTTAACCTTAAAGAGGACCTATTATGCTTATTTTCAGGTGCACAGTATCAGGTGGTGTACTTGTATTTTGGGTTTCTACTAAAACATGTTTACATGCTTTAATGTTCAAAAAACACTTTACTTTTCTTATACTGGCTGTGCTGCAGCACCTCTTTTCACCCTCTGTCTAAAATGCTCTGTTTGAGCTCCTACCCCTCCCGAAATGCCCAGTCTGCTTTGATTGGTCAACTAGCTCACTCTGTTGTGATTGGTCAACCAAACCAAACTCTTCGGACTATGCTTCAGCTCCGCTCTAACAAGCTTTGTTTGAGGCTGTGCCAAACTAGCCGCTAGGCAGGTATTATGCAAATGTGTTACTTGATGACATCACAACGTCAATGAAAGAAAGGGCGGGACTTCAAGCAAGGCGTTTCAGGCAGTTCAGGAGCAGTGTTTCTGTGGGCGAGAGTAACTTCCTTTGGCGTGGACTTTGGGCTTTGTAACTTTGCAGACCTTTTACATGCACAAAAAAACTCTATAACACACTAAAGGAAAGGGGAAAAGTACAAAAGAATAATAGGTCCCCTTTAACCATAACCTTTTGCACACTTCCGATCATGTGTTACCATTTCTGAAAGGTCAGATAGAGGCAGGATATAATGCTCTAATCATTTAGGATTTGAGAGTACTAAAATGAAGAGCATCACTATATCATTCTCGATTTGTTTTTAGAACAGAGTGTCTGCAAAAACAAGAGTCTCATTTGCCACATATTGTGAAGGGTTGATTTATGTCACAAAGAAATGTGACATAAATAATCACCACCTGCCAAGTGGCAATACTTGCACAAGCGTCTTAATTATAATCACAGTTGGACTTTAATATCGCCCAGTTGTGAAAACAAATCCATGCATGTCAGTAGTTCAAAATTAACATAAAAAAAATCTAATATAATATCTAAAAATCTAATTTATCTGTCATATTGTTGTATCCACGGATGAAAAGTGATCTGCTGCCATTTATGTATTTGATTATAAACCCATAGATTAAAATGGATTTATTTCTCTCTCGGAGTTCAAGAGGAGGTTTTTTTCATATAGTTTCTTTCATGAATAACAAGCCTTTAGGAATTAATAATAGCCTATAATTTTTGTATCAGTCATTACAAATATTACACAAAATAGGTTGCAGAAGTATGCACTTTAATTATGTATTTGTTTTACAACATAGAGGTATGTGTGAAACTGGCTGAAATATAATTTGTCATTACTGTAAAAAAAAGCATTATTTTTTATTTATACTTTATGACCCATTTGTAACGTTAGCAAAAAACAGAAAACAGTTCTTTTTATAATGTCAAACAGTAAATTCAGCCATGTCTGAAAGAAAAATCAATCGTCAGAAAAACGGGACATGATCCTTTATCTAGTTGTTCGCTCGATTACAACCCGTAGCCGCCCGGTTGGTCGGTATTTCCCCCGGTGCAGCCACAACGACATTCAAACAAAACTACCCCCGCCCACTCGGGCTGTCTCGTTTAATAAAACCGGTACACCCTCCGTGGTTAACACAGGCGCTGATTGGCTGACAGCCTCTCCCATTCAGAGAGAGCTGGTGAACCAGCTGGAGGAGAAGAGAAGAGAAGAGCAGCAGCTTGTTGTGATCTGTTGGAGGATTTCAGACCACCTCATATAGATATTCTCCCGTTGCGTTTATAACACCTTTAATTCACCATCGCAACGTCTCCGATACATTACTTTACCGGGAGGAAAGCGAGGATGTAGTGTTGTTGTTGTCGCACACCTCTATTAACGCTAGGTGAGTGAGCTAATATTAGCTAGCTGCTGTTCAATCGGTTACTTAGCAAACAAGCTAACTAGCTAGCTAGCTGTCTATCGGTGTTGCAGTTGGCTCAGTAGTCTTAGTAGTCTTAGTAGTCTTAGTAGTGAAGCCAGATCGAGGTGATTTACTGGCTCTCACTTGTATTTGATGTAGTTTTAATTTTAAAGCAGATAATCAGTAACTTCTATTAGCTTCTTAGTGTAGCCTCCTGCTAGCCCGGTTGGTTAGCAACAGTCACTAAGCGACCCTTCTACCTGTTTGTCTCCAAGGTGACGGTGGATGCTGCTCCATCCATCCCATCAGCCATCAGCCCAGGTCTCTCTCCGTCTGGCAGCTCCTGTCTTCTATTCCAAGACCAGCCCGGTGTCCTGTCCTGTCCTGTTCTGTCCTGTCGTCTGGAGGATCGGTGTTGTGGATGACTAAGCCGACAGGGCTCCGTGCGTGTGTCCGCCGGGCGGGCCGATGCTAGGATCGTGTGTGAGAGGGTCTGAGAGGAGATGTCCGAGCGGGGATGCCTCCTCCTGGTCTTGGAGACCGTGTTGTAGTGGAGGGTCTACCCGGGTGTCCACAGTCTACCTGCCTCTCTAGACCAGCGGAGCAACTTTCCAGCCTCACTAGCAGTGACACATATCTGGATGGTGGGCTCGCAGTATGCCCCCCCCCTCAACGACCACCACACCACCGGCTGGAGGGAGTAGCAGCAGCACCGGAGGAGGAGGAGGAGGAGAGGGGCCCATGTCCTCCACCTCCACCTCCAGCTCCACTTTCCGGTTCGTCCCGGCGTTCTGCCTGGGCGTGGTGGCAGCAGTAGTGTTCCAGCTGGCCTGGGGAGGCTTGACTCTCACCTCCTTCTTCTTGAAGTTGTTCATCTATGTGTCCTTCGCCCTGCTGTGTTTCCTGGCTGGGAGTTTTGTTCTGCTGGTCAGGAAGAGTCCTCTCAAAGTCAGTAGCTTTGACAGAAACAGAAGGCAGTCAGCTGTACGGCTGGACTTCTTCAACAAGCTCATGGTAAGATATACTGGTGTCTCCTAGTTTACACTCATTCATCACATGTAGTACACTGTTGGCAACACACACTCTCTGCCAGCCCCCTTTCATATTACATTAGCATTACACTTTGAATTATAACACACTGCTGGAATCCATTGATGGAGAGAAAAAGTGCCAAATTCTCCTGTTATCTAAGAGCACTGCTGTTAGGGATGCACCGATACCGATACTGGATAAGATATCAGGCAGATACTGATTCAAATAGCTGGATCGGATATCGGTGACAATGGGGCTGATCTTTTAAATTCAATTCTTTGTTTATATACTATCTACATTATATACTGGAACTTTAATTCCTGTTGACGTTTTGACCACTTTGTTGCTGCATTAAAAAGGTTTACATCTGAATTGTAATTCCTGTTCATTTTGTTGATAGTGTACGATTTATTATTTCAATAATAAATAACAATTCACTAAATTTATGCTATATGTTATCTATGTATTTATTTGACACATTTTGCTTTACAAAATTAGGAAAGCGATGTTTAACTCAAGCCTGTTGTTTCCTTACACATAAAAGAATGATTCATGTCACTTCCACACAGTGAGGCATACAGCTTATTAATTAGACACTGGTATCGGATCGGTACTCGGTATCAGCCGATACCCAAAGCCCAGGTATCGCTATCGGGACTGAAAAACTTGGATCGGTGCATCCCTAACTTCTGCCACAACTACCTTTACTTCAACAGACTGGAGCACACGTAAATTAGAGATGTTCTGATACCATTTTTTCCTTCCCGATACCGAGTACCGATCCGATACCAGCGTGATAAAAAAATGTAATTATTCTTCGTCTTGTTCTTCTTTTCCTTATTATTATTATTATTATTATTATTTCACAGCTGTTTGCTACTGACCATGTTTGGATAGTGGACAGTAGTTGCCAGCGGCAGCTATGATACATCCAGGGCGACAGCACAGTGAAAGCTACTGTTTTGGAGCGGTGAAGAAGAACTGATTTCTGGTTAAAGAAGATGATTTTTTTTCTGGGTTAATAAATTATGGTATTGGATTGGTGCATAGACTGGCGTACTCCAAATTTTAGGCAGTGTCGGACGCATTTCCGATACTGGTATCGGTATTGGAACAACTCTAACGTAAATATATTGAACAGACACATCTGAGTTTGATATTTTTCATTCATTTTTTCTAACTCTCCTCTTTAGCTTTTTCATCCTTTCCCCCCTCAGTTCTTCCCCTCCCCTGCCCATCTTCCTCCCCTCTCTCATCTCCTCTCCCTCTCTCTGGATCCTCACTGTGTTGTTCTATAATAGATGAGGCGGAGTAAGGCTGCTGGATTTAGACACACTTAAACACACACACAAACATGCACACACAGATATATAGGGTGATTTATTCTGCAAGGAAAGCGATTGTGTCCTTGCAGCCGGCTGGTGGCTCGCCTTAATAGGCAGCCACAAACCAGCGGCTGCCTTTCAGCAGTGTTTGCACGCTGCTGTGCACTGATGACTTATTGATGTTGACAGTGGAGGAGTATTGTCACAAGCATTTGTCTGGGCGACATGTTGTATAAGCTATGACAAATTCGGGCTGCCTTGTTTTGTTAGGATTTTAGGCTTATAGGATGCTCAGCTCTCAATCTTCTCTTCCTTCTCTTCCTGTTGCCCAATATTTCCTGATCTTCTGCTGTTGTTACCATCTGTGATGTGAAGTGAAGAGATGTGATCTGATACTCTTGTTGTTGTTTTTTCAGGCCCGTTTTTTGGTGCCAGTTCAGGAGTCAAACCAGAGTAGGAGGGTGGTGGTGTCACACAATGTGGACAAAGCTCTGAAGGAAGGTAATGGATCACCTTTGCCTAAGAGATTTTCTAAGGTGTTTTATGACCATCTTATAGGGGTGGTGGGAAAAAAATAGATTCACCTATGTATCGCTTTTTTTTTTTTTTTTACGATTTTGAAATTGATC
This sequence comes from Hozukius guyotensis, assembly GCA_916700995.1. Lineage (NCBI taxonomy): Eukaryota > Metazoa > Chordata > Actinopteri > Perciformes > Sebastidae > Hozukius > Hozukius guyotensis. The sequence continues at coordinate 24,054 of CAKALU010059263.1, forward strand.
TTTTAATGCCAGAATCTATATATTTGCTTCATTTGAATCTATGCGGAAGTAGAAGGAAGTTACCACTTTTATTGTTGTAGTCTGAGTAACGCAACGTCACATCCGTTCCGTATCTGTCAAAAACCAAAACAAACCGCAGCGAGCCAAAATGAGAAAGAAGGATACGTCCGTCACGTTTTAAATCCAGCGTGGTAAAAACTACACATCCAGTAAAGGATGGAAACACTTTGGGTTTCACACATTGACAGGAAAAGCAGAGCTAGACATCACGGCTAAAGCTGCATACTAACTCTGTACGTATTGCAACGTGCGGTGAAGCCGGCTGTCACTCTCATCTCCGTGGTCAAATGGGCCGATGCTACAACTGTAGAGCACCAATATACTGTCATTTATGTTAAATGCATTCAAACGGCCCCGATGGAGCTGACCATGGATGGATAAAGAGAACGGAGCTGACGGCAGAGCTACGGAGAGCTAGCGACGGACTTGAGGAAGTATACACGTGTGATTACATCTGGTTTTCAAAATAAGGTGTTAACAAAGGGAACTTTATATACAAAATACATATAGAAATAAGATTAATTGGATTATGTTCATCAGAAGTATACAACATAACATGTCCTTTATAAATTATAAAGAAAATACCACTAATTTGTGAGGGAAATGTCTTTATTCTTAGATTTTTGGGTTGCTGGAAAAAATGTAAATCACAATACATATCGAATCGGCACTCAAGTATAGTATTGAATTGGGAGATGGGTGTTATCGTCCCAGCCCTAACAATTACGTGTCCAAAATCTCAACATTGTTTTTCTTCACTTAAAAAATTCAAAGTGGAGTTTACATGTTCCTCAAAAATCAATCAGTCTCCATTTCAGTGAGTGTCTCAGGCAGCTGGCTGGTTTGGATCACTCGTAGACCCTTCATGAAATGTTTGTGACACCGCTGGAAAAAACTTTCAACTTCTGTTTTTGAGAAAAGTGCTGACTGATGAAGCTCCGTTTCTGTCAGTCACCACGACCCCGTCATTGATCCCTCCCACTCATAGTGGACTACAACAGTACAACGTCCTGGTCATAACGTCCCATACAAACACACACACACACACACACACACACACACACACACACACACACAGTATGTCTGGCTGCCAAGTAACAGATGGCTCCAGGATTTACAGCGAGGGTGTGTATTTGCATATGCTCCCGTGTGTGTTTTGAAAAGGTTTCTTGGGCGTCGTGTGGTACGAGTTTATGATGACATTATTAGGTTCACAGTCAAAACCTGCTGTGTCAGTTATTTTGATAAACAGTGTTTCTGCATCAGTTTTTGTTGCTGCTCAATTCTTGGATTTAAATCAAGTGCTCGAGTTCAGGGCATTAGCTTCTCAGGGGACTTATCATTATTAGTTTATTTTTATGATTAAGAATAGCACATAAGAAAATGCATCAAATTGCTCATAAAAATCATTTTTATGATACCATCCTGCTTTACCAATGACTTCCAAGTTAATAGTTTTAGAATTGTTCTCCAAAGTAAAAGAAAATGTTGCTTGATAGTGATGTAATGCGGTACTCTCTGTGGTATTTCAGTCAAATTGAACTACTATCAAAGCACTAGCCTTTCCATCCATCCACTCATCTATCCATCTTATTTCTAAACCACTGATCCTTTTCAGGGTCACGGTGGATGGAGGCTATACGCCGGACAGATCAAAGGACTAATACATACAGACAGATCAATGCATTCTCACCTACAGGCAGTAGAGTCACCAGTTCACCTGACCTGCATATCTTTGGTCTATAGACCAGACTGGCATTGCGTCATCGCCAAGGCCACGGCCCCTTTTTGGAGGATAGAAAACAGAAGATCCCATAGACTTCAATGCAATTTGACGTGTGTTTAGATTGTAATTTTGACAAGTTTGTATGCATTCATCTCTTGTTAAACAAACGTCGGTTTTATACACATGTCTAATAATTATTTTGCGACCTTGTCTGAACCTGAGCGTTCACGATACCTTTATGGATTAAGGTTTATTGCCATCATGTCCCTTCAGTCTTCCCCCATCTAAGTGGATGAATGACCCGACACAGCGGCCGGATATTGCTCATCCGGACATCTATAGCGCTACGTATTCCATTGAATCACCGGGTATTGTTTGGCTTAGTGTTGTCTGTAAATAATCAACCTGTTAATAACCAACTGTTTGATCTTTAGGTTGCATTCACACCAGATCAGGCGTTGCGGCGATTTTCCATAGGTCTGTGTGGCGGTATGGGAGAATCACCTTAATGGCCCATTGACTGCAACGATGAACGTCTTTTTGTTTCTTCGCGGCTTGGTTGAACAGCTCTGGATCAGCGTTACGTGATTGTCCACCGCAGCGTGACGTTGTTTCTCCAAAAGTTAATTCTGCTTCTACTTTCCCGCCATAGGCCTCTACGTTTTTTGTTGGCACCCTCTGCGGCCGTCGCAGCCCAAATGCACTACCCCCATTCAGAATGAATGGGAAGACTTGTGTATTTTCTGCACCGCCTGATCTAGTGTAAACGGCTGAGCTTTAGCTGGAGACGACAGTCTGATGCTGCTGTACTGTATGACTGTACTGCAGCAGCCTCCCGCTCAAGCTAGCTAAGCTAACTTATCCATCAGTAGTAACTGTCACAACATCATTTAACGAATTTACTTCACGTATCTTACGTGCCTCAAATCTCAGTGCGAAAGTCTCGGTTAACCCACTGCACAACAGCTTTTCTGCACTTCCGCGTTTCTCCCCATATGTGACGGTGTTTCTTTCCCCCAAAAGGGGGCGTGGCCTTGGCAATGACACGATACTGGTCTGGTCTATGGGAGGAGGAATAAAACCTACGCAGACAAATGCGAGAACGGGCAGAACCCTTTTGTATGGTAATTGTGAAAAGGGCACCAATATACCTGTGAAAGCTGACTGTCGTGTATATTTTATTTGAGAAAAGAAGGTATGTCTGCCACATAGTATATAGGCAACATACTGTACATAGTGACAGTGTGTATATACACAGTAAACAGGTAACTGTCTCAGCTCAGATCACATTTATGGATCAGATCATTAAAACTCCCCGGACTTGCTATAACCCTACTGTCACGTGCGATATCACGTCCACCGTGTCCGCTCTTCTGTTATCCTTGTAAAGATGTTAAGATCCCTTCCCAAAGCATACAGTTGAAAGGCATTTCATTTACTTAACAGATCAAAAAAAGGAACGATTGATTTGACTCACATATTTTACGGAGTTTAACTTAAGTAATGATTCAAAGAGGGGGAAGTACCACAATTTCCTTCAAAGCAAATCTGAATTGGCTCCATCAGTATGGCGTTATGCCAGCATTAGTGTTGATTGAAGTTTTAACTGTTGAAATCCTCTTTAATGCATAAATAGCGCTGTGTAGAATACTTCAACAGTTGCTTCTCATACTAGTTGTAATGTCTTTTTGAAGTGATTTTGCTTGCAGCCGTGGAAAACTCCAACAACATGTTGACTGAGAAATGTTGAGATGTTGTGTAAGAGATAAAACCTGAAGCTGTATATTATAACAATGTTTAATTTGGCTACCTAACCTTGCCAACTTTTAACGGGAGTGTGAGAGGTCATCTGTCCGTTTGTCTGTCTTAGTGTCTTTATGTGTCAGTCCTGTGATAGACTGGCGCCCTGCTCAGGGTGTACTCCGCCTCCCGCACAACGTGTGCTGCCGGGATCGGCTCCTGTCGCCCGCAACCCTGCATAGGATAAGCAGTGCTTGTAGAAAATAGATGGATGGATGATACTTCCTCCGCCTTTTCAAATGCTGCACCAGTGTTCATCTGGGCTTTCGGGGAAATGAAACCTATTGCAATGCACACTGTGGGTAGTTCAGGGTCCCTGGGAGATTAGAGCATTTACAATGAAAAAGGCTCCTCTTGTTTACAAAGCTTGAAATCTCAGCAGCCATTTGGTAACAGAGGACTGGCATTGATCCGCAACACTTGTTAGTGAACAACAGAATCGATTAATGCCTCGCGCCGACATAATTGCTAACCCTCGCAATTTTCCCAGGAGAGTCACGTTTTTTCATTGCCCTCTCCCGGTTTCCTCCCAGGGTCACAATTCTCCCGATTTTCTCCCGATTTTCACACCTTTTTTTACCCTTTTCCTTATCTCAACCTGTTTCTGGCACTGTACAGCGTGTATAAGCCCTACTGTTTACACCCGAAACAACATTAGAGCTGTCTTTTCTCGGCAGAAGAGAGCTGTTCGCAACTATAATTCACGACACAACACAGCGTGCAGCGCCCAAGGTTGAGCTTTGCTCGACGCAGCAAAAAGCCGTTGTGGCGTTGCGCAAGCCATTGGAAATAATGGATGTCAGAGCATAGTGGTGCCTGATCAGAATTTGGTGGTCAAAGGTCAAGATCACCGTGACCTCACGTCTGTCCCACACTTATGATATCTCGGGAACGCCTTGAGCGAATTTCTACAAATTTGGCACAAATGTTCACTTGGACTCAAAGATGAACTGATTAGAATTTAGTGGTCAAAGATCACTGTGACCTCACCTTTTGGGCCATAACTCAAGAATTCATATGCTGATTATGACAATTTAACAGAAATGTCTAATAGGATAAAATGATGAAGTGATGACATTTTGGACAGACATGAATGTAAACTGCAACTTGACAGGTTGGCGGAGGTATACAACCGCGAGGAGGTAATTCTAGTTTGCAAAGAAACGGTAGAATATTACTGACTGCACTTTAAACATTTCAGAATTATTTTCTCTGTCTTCAACAGGATTTAAAATTCTAATGTAAAGAACTGCTGTCTGACTCTTTAGTATTCATCTTCTCTCTCTCTCTGTGTGTTTCCCCAGTGTTTGACTATGCCTACAGAGACTACATCCTGTCCTGGTACATCCCTCTGAGTCACGATGAGGGCCAGTTGTACTCCATGCTGTCGGAGGACTGGTGGCAGATGATTGGGCAGTTGAGATCCAGGCTCGCTGACATTGACCTTGTCAACGTGGTGTGTTATGACACCATCCGAATCCTACACACACACTTCACTGACCTCAAGGCTGCATCTGCAAGGTACACAAACACACACACACATGTAATTGTACATAGTTTGCGTTGCATTAGCTTAGTCGATGCTTGGGTGTTCCAAGGTGTTCATCACAGTAAAATAATGTGTTCCTCACTCCTGAGGTTCTATGGACCATATTCACACAGCAGACATTTTGCTCTTACGTCATGCTCAGGGAGGGAAGGATCTCTGGAAACTGCTGACAGCTGTATGTAGAATGCTACAGGAATGAGTCCTAAAACCTGGAATTGAGTTAGCATTTTAGCACATCCGGTTCCCTCGTGGCTTGAAGTCGTTCTTCTTAGGAACCGGAACAATGCAGGATGTGTTGTTGCCTGTTGGGCTGCAGTTTGCCATGATATGATTTGAGCATATTGTTTTATGCTAAATGCAGTACCTGTGAGGGTTTCTGGACAATATCTGTCATTGTTTTGTGTTGTTTGTTTATTTCCAATAATAAATATATACATATATTTGCATAAAGCAGCATATTTGTCCACTCCCATGTTGATAAGAGTATTAAATACTTGACAAATCTCCCTTTAAGGTACATTTTGAACAGATAAAAAATGTGTGATTAATTTGTGATTAGTTGCGATTAATCACGATTAAATATTTGAATCGATTGACAGCCTTAGTTCTACGACATAAAATACATCAATGAATATCCCACTCAGGAATTTTGAAGCCTTTATGTGTCTTTTAAAAAGGCGGTTGCTAACAAGTGGCTAAATGAGTCTACAAAACTTCATCACGCCGACTCGTCCACCATTACAGCCTCATTGTGTATAGTCGCGCTCGTGAACGTTAGCTTTTTACTTCTGCCGATTACTTTAAAAGTCATAAAAGTGGTGTTCATTTGTGGAGATCATCTTGCTGAACAAAACGTGTACGTATCATAAACGTGTGTTTGCCACAGAGCTGATTTTCTGCAATAATCCAAAACCCAATGAAAAAATCCTGTTGGCTTTTTGTCGAGGGGAACTAAGGAGATGCTAACTTCCTGGTTGACCTACAAAAATACTGTACGTCATCCCTAGAGCACTCTATAGGCCTACAGGCTGTTGTCTCTCTTTCATGGATGTAACCTTCAATCCAGTTTCTGTATCTCTTTGTTTGGGTTCTTTTTGGGGATCTTTACAGACTTCTGTGTCCACATTTGATTGTTTCAACACTTAGCTAGGGCACACAAGTCGAATGTCTGGACCACTTCACCATAGCTTATAGAATCAGAAATGTCTTGTTAACAGCGACACCTGTGGCCGTTAACTCAACGAAAGTCAGCGTCCTGTTGCTCGCGCTTGTGCTTGCTCTACATAGACATGAAGGAGCATCGCTCAACACAGTGAGGAGACACACGTCAGCTAAAAGCACAATATCACTCTATATTTCAGCTGCTTGGCAGTAATGTTAGCTGACCAGACGAAGGTCTCTCCATGAATCAATGCTGATACTGTGTTGTCCTGCTTTAGACTCCTGACTTCTGCAGTGTGTAGTGTGCGCGCATGCACGTGAGAGGTGGAGCGAGTAAGAACGAGTGCGGTGTGTGAGTGAAGGCAAGCAGGCAGGTAGAGCAGAGGAGCAGAGACTCCGGCCCTGGAGACCAAAGCTCCCCTGTGTCTTCTGGTTGCGGTCGGGAGGCTGAAGCAGGAAGAGTTGACACTGTTTGCAAGCCGGGCTTCTCTAGATATAACTTTGCGGTTTTGGTGCTTCCGTGTAGTTTGTGTTGGAACAGCGTAGCCACACGCGAGCGCGCATGGGACACCAACCCGATTTATACGTGTAAGAAGTTACAAACAGTCCCTTTTAATAGAAAGCTTTCCCGTCGCACCAGTGTTCATACTCGGTACTATCATTTTATGTACGCAGGTGGGGTGAAATTATGGCAATTCAGTGCAGCGTAAATAACAATCAAATCCTCTACATTCACTTCCTTCTTCTGTCTGCAGCATCTGCCAGGTACACTCACAGACAGAGGGATGAGTCACTCACACACCATCTGCTTTCATTATCCTGGCAAGTCAGGCGAGACTTATGATTTTATCACACCACAGAGATGTCTGGCCTCCCTCGTCTTCAATACTTTAGGAACAATGTAGCAGCAGCGTGTCTCGTTCAGGTTTTTAGAAGCGAAGACGGCGAGATGCAACGCAGCTGAAGTATGAATAATGTCAGTGTAGTTGGATCTCATATATATCATCTGACATCTAGCTCTGTCGGAATATCACTCTGTCTCTTTCTGTTTCTATCTTCACTTTAATCTGCATCTCTTTCATGTGTGTATCCAGACCGGAGGAGTGCACTCGACCGTTTCCTCTCCATCCCTGCTTGGTGGGTCCAGACTCTGAGCTGGCCTTCCTCCGCTGTGTAGCCAGAATACTGCTGCTATGTCTGCTGCCACAAAAGGATGCCAAGTCACATACACTACGCTGCTGCCTCACAGAAGTCATCACTACTAAAGGTACTGTGAGTTTGTGGGTGTGTACAAGTACTACATATGACACTATACTGTGCCTGTATTTGGGTCAGCTGGTGAACACAAACTCTAAAGTCAGACATCTTTTGTATGAATATATTATATTTCCCATTATTATTGCCCCACTATAGTCATCAGAACTTAAAGTCCCAGTGAAACGGAAGTTAAAGCGTCCTCAGCTTCTGTACTGTGAGACATTCCCCAGTGAATCGGAATATTTCAGCGGTGTACAGTTACAAGAGGGATTGATGGATGTCATCAATTATTGGTCGGTACTAGCTTACATTAGCACGCGACATATTTTGGTTTACAGGAAGAAAAGATGATTGGACTTTGATTTTAAGAAATTAGATTTTTTGCATATAATGTTAATTAGGTTCATAATATGACTAGGGAGGTGATATGAAAGGGTTAGAAAGGCATTTTTCATTTAATCTCGACTTTAAAGGGATACAAGAAATGGGGAAAATAAAGAAATGGACTGAACTTGATTTGAAATCAGAATTTGCTCAAGACATCCAGAATTACAAGTTAGTAAACCTTTTTCACAGAAGACATTTTGATATGATATCAGGAGATTAAAGGTCCCATATCGTGCTCATTTTCAGGTTCATATTTGTTTTTCTACTAGAACATGTTTACATGCTGTAATGTTAAAAACGCTCCGTTTAAGTGCATTTCAACGGAATTGCGTTGCTAGGCAACAGCTTGGGTCCATGTTTACTTCCTGTAAGCTGATGTTATTTACATACACTGCAACAAGACCTATGGAAAGGAGGCTGGGTCACACGTCATATCTCCGGGGGTATAACACATGCGCAGTAAAATCTCGCCTGCACTCGCCGAAATTGAGCCAATCGCAACGCACGACCGCAGCTTCAGTTACACTGCGCATGTGTTATACCCTATACCCCAAGACCCATGACCGCCCGTGACCCAGCCTCCTTTCCATAGGCCTTGCACTGCAACAGGAAATAAACCTGGACACATTTAGAATGTTTATGTTTAAATCCGTGTAATGGTCTAAATATTGTAGATTTGTGACATCACAAATGGACTGAAATCCTAACGGCTTGTTTCAAACGCACAATTTCTGAATACGGTCTGTGTGTATTTCTCCGTATATTGAGCGTTTTGATTTTTGATTTAACAGTATTTATAAAGCACTTAAACCTGCTTTATAATATAAAAGACATGAAAATCTCACTTTTTACAATATGGGACCTTTAATAGCAATAATGATGGCTGCATTTCATTTAGGTGTTCCAGTTACAAGGTCCAGGTGTTGTGCATGCTTGCTTTCTAGTGTGGCTTTTGTGGATACCTAAATGGAATGGAGCCATTGTTAATGTTATTAATTGCGCCTGCTGGGACAAGTGAAGATGTCTGCCGTGAAAAAAGGTCCATGACAGATGTAAAACTGGACATTATGGTAGATAACATCATAAAGCTTGCAGTTTCTTCAGGTATTTTGTGATGAAGGCAAATGTCTATTGTAAAGAACTGAGGCCATTGCTAATGATCTCACGTACTACAAAAGAAACGTCTCTGTTTTCTAGATGAGAATAAGTGTATTGAATGAATGCAACAGAATATGTATGATACGGCATACTTTTATCAGACTTTATCAATCACTAATGCTGTCCGTGCGTCTGTTCGTCTGTTTTTTTTTGTGTGTGTGCCCTAGTGTTGAAGCCTTTAGTAGAAGTGCTCAGCGATCCAGACTCCATAAACAGGATGCTGTTGTCTCAGCTGGAGCAGAGGGAGCAGCAGGCTGAGCAGCAGAAGAAAGCCTACACCTACGCTGCCTCCTATGAAGACTTCGTCAAACTGATATCAACTTCTGCTGATGTCAATTTCCTCAAACAACTCAGGCACGACACAAACAGCACACACAGTCATACATATATACACCTGCACTGCCTTATTAAACTGAGACCGGAGTAGCCTTCCTTAAATCAACCATACTGTGTATATATAACACAAACATGTTAAGCAGACGGTGTTAACCACCAGTCCATTTGCTGCTGTGGGGTTACCATGGGAACAGACAGGGTCTCTCTATATTAGATCTAAACGCAGGCTGGACATGATACTGTTCTACTGTCTTGTTAGCTTGAGAAGTAATGGCTCAATACTGAGTTGTTGCTGATATATTTGATCCAATCTGTTTACATACTGTACTATATATGTTGTGCGTGTTTTAGAATTACCATCCATGTAAGATTTGACCAATGTGCCATGTCATACCGTATTTATACCTCTTGTTTATTTCAGTAGTTTTCAGTTTATTTATCCTAACATAGCCCATTTAGATTTTTATCGATTGATTTTAACAACTGATTGAAATTTGACATCTCTATGTCTCTTTGTAGGTATCAGATAGTGGTAGAGATTATTCATGCCACCACCATCAGCAGCCTCCCTCAGCTCAAGAAGCAGAAAGGTACAGAAACACTACACTTCCCCATATGACAGAAAATAGGTTTGAAAAATGATTATACAAAACAAAGAAATGCGGGAATTTAAAGCTATGGTGCGCAGTTTTCTGGAAACGGCAGAATTTTAAAAATACAACCCTCATCCCGCACCTGTCTCCCCTCTTTGTCCTAAGCCACTCCCACCACCTCCCAGTATATGCACACACTTTTTATAGACCCCTTTAAACATGACGAGCGGTGAGGAGTGCGACAGAGGGTCCGTTAGACCCAGCACTGCTGCTGGGCTCCTTTTCTGTAACCAGTGTTGCATGAAAGCATGCCGGAATTAACAAGCTAGCTAAGTAGCACTGTAAAGACAAAGTCAGGGCGTATAAATCTTTGGATGCCTATAGTTAACTATCTTTCCGTAAAAGTCAGTCAAAAAGAAAGTCGTACAATCAAGGCTAAACTATTAGCGACCTAGCTCGCTAGATCTCAAATGAATGCAATATCGATTCTGGCACCCAACCACACAGCAAGATGACATTTTAGATGTGTAACTTCGGCCCACTACTCTGAGTTGCTTCGTGTTAGCCTCCAGTCTTTCCTTTGTTTTGCCTCCAGCTAACACCGTGACGTAATCATGACGTCGGCTGTTAAAGGGTCTATAGTAACCTGTAGGAGTACTAGTCATTCATTTCAAACATCATCCCAATCGTATTTGTGATCCCGATGCAGTTATATAGCGTCAATTCTATGAGAACTACCGTCCTGTTTTCTTTGCAAACTTGTTGGCCTGTAAAGTCCTTTGAGATGACAATGCTCCCCGAAAAAGACTGCCTCCCCCAGCTTTAAGCATTGTGGAGTTATCCAAAAACAATTTCAAATCTATCGCTGCTCAACAGTTAGCTGATCTGCTATTAATACACCATGTAGGTTAGTATTCATTATTGTGATTACAACAGTTGTACAACACTCCACTTCTCTTGTTGCTGCAACAACTCTGAAGGTCCCATGTAGAGAGTTAGATGGTCAGGTCAGACGTGACCTTTGAGCTGTGATAGTCACTTCCTAGTTGGCCTGTAGGCACTGAGTTCACCCTCAAGTCAAAGTGGGTTAAAGACCAAGACCGGACAATGAAAACTGAACCTGAGAGTTAGGGTTCAAGTGACATGTAACCAGACTAAGTCTACAGCCATGCTAGCGGCTCTGTGAGGCTGTACTTAGGCACAGCGGTGCTTTGAGCTAAATGCTAATGCCAATACAAGGACAATGTTAACATGCTGATGTTTAGCAGGTATAATGTTTACAATGTTATCCATCTTATATTAGCATTAAGACTGTCAAACGATTCAAACATTGAATCGCGATTAATTGCATGATTGTCCATAGTTAACATTTTGTATCTGTTCAAAATGTACCTTAAAGGGAGATGTGTAAAGTATTTAATACTCTTATCAACATGGGAGTGGGCAAATATGCTGCTTTATGCAAATGTATGTATATATTTATTATTGGAAATCAATTAACAACACAAAACAATGACAGATATTATCCAGAAACCCTCACAGGTACTGCATTTAGCATAGAACAATATGCTCAAATCATAACATGTCAAACTGCAGCCCAACAGGCAACAACAGCTGTCAGTGTGTCAGTGTGCTGACTTGACTATGACTTGACCCAAACTGCATGTGATTATCATAAAGTGGGCATGTCTGTAAAGGGGAGACTCGTGGGTACCCATAGAACCCATTTACATTCACATATCTGGAGGTCAGAGGTCAAGGGACCTCTTTGAAAATGGCCATGCCAGTTTTTCCTCGACAAAATTTAGTGCAATTTTGGAGCGCTACTTAGTCTCCTTCGCGACAAGCTAGTATGACATGGTTGGTACCGATGGATTCATTAGGTTTTCTGTTTTAATATGATGCCAGTATCTTCACTCTAGCTAACTGAGCCCGCTACACCCTTAAAATTGCAAGTTTCATTAATGCGTTAAAGAAATTAGTGGCGTTAAAACGACTTTGCGTAAACGCCTTATTATGGTGTTAACTTTGACAGCCCTAATAAAAACCAACAACATGTTCTGTATGGAACTTTGCTTTCACTAGCCACTGTGCTTGCCTGAAAGAACCTATTTGTAACACAGGGTTAGCAATGTCTAGCAACTGTGATTGTTGATTGTTCAGTGGCTCCACATTAAGGAACTGTGCTATCGTGTGTATAATTGTGTGACCAAAGCTTCCTCACACTTGTCTTCCAACCCCTGCCGTCCCTCTCTCTTAGAGCGAAAAGGTAAAGAGTCAGCAGCCATGAAGGCAGACCTGCTGAGGGCCAGAGATATGAAACGATATATCAATCAGCTGACTGTTGCTAAGAAACAATGTGAGAAACGGATCCGCCTCCTCGGTGGACCAAACTATGAGAACAATGAGGAAGGAGGGACTGATGACAGCGATGAGCCTCAAAGTCAGAAGGTAAGACTCATACAAGGTGGATTGTGTATGATACAGCTGGTGTGGTCTTGGTTGATCTGAATATTTTAGTTTTAGAACATTATCTCAGTTATTAAGTAAGTTTTGAATGATGTATTTCTTGTAAGGAGCATGGCATTAAAGGGACAGTTTACTCCAAAAACTAAAATACATTTTCCCTCTTTTCTACCTGTAGTGCTATTTATCAGTCTAGATTGTTTTGGTGTGAGTTGCCGACTGTTGGAGATATCGGCCGTAGGGATGTCTGCCTTCTCTCCAATATAATGGAACTAGATGGCACTCTGCTTGTGGTGCTCAAAGCGCCAATAAATACATTTTTTACACATAAAATGTGTATTTTTAATTTTGGGGTGAACTGTCCCTTTTTGTGCTTTGGATTAAAGCATGCTCCACATGGCTGACGTTTTGTCATTTTCTCTCTCCTCCCCACATTCAGATTCTCCAGTTTGATGACATCCTGTGTAATCCAGGTTACAGGGAGCATTTCAGAGTTTATATGGAGAGAGTTGATAAGAGAGCTCTGATTAGCTTCTGGGAACTGGTGGAAACACTGAAAACTGCCAACAAGGTGATTCCAGAGGGTTCAGCCCAACGTTGCTAATAGTACAGTGATATAGTAATGTTTTTCTACTGTGTGCTGTACCAGTGCTGGGCCTGGGAGTTGCTTTCACACAACATTGCAAAATATTGCTCCCGTTGTTCGTCTACATCACAATACACATTGTGTCAGCAGTTGTCCTTTGCAATTGCAATATTGCCAGTTGAAATGCTAAGGGGATATTTCTGTAGTGGGACATCAGTGGTATAGTAAACCACATTAATGTGGTGGAAAATGTACGTGAGTAACTGCTTATTTGTTCTTTTATGTGTGTGTGGGACAGAATGAAGTGCCCCAAATCGTAGGGGAAATCTACCAAAAGTTCTTTGTGGAGAGCAGGGAGATCCCCGTGGAGAAGTTTCTCCTTAAGGAAATCCAACAGAGTCTGGTGGGGAACAGAGGAACACAAGTCTTTGTTAGACTACAAGAACAGGTACTACTGCTGCTGCTTTTGCTACTAACTAACTAACTAACTGTAACTAATTGCCATAGCTTTCCTTATTAGAGGTCCTCAGAGGTACAAGTAACAATGGTGTGCTTCCGTTCCACGGTGTCAAAATGTTCTAAAACGACAATAATGCTGCTCTCATTCATCCTCCAGGTGGCTGAGACGATGAGAGAGCGATACTACCCCTCTTTCCTGGTTTCCGACCACTACGATAGGCTGATCAGACGAGACGAGCAGCACAGCCAATCACAGTGTAGCACTGAGGAAAAGGAGGAAGAAGGGGTCAGACATGCATAATGGTGTCAAAAATGTTAAAGGGGTAGTTTGGGTGTTTTTGAAGTGGGGTTGTATGAGGTACTTATCCATAGTCAGTGTATTACCTACAGTAGATGACGGTCGGGACGACCACAGACAAGAGTTACCGCACCGAAGCAAAGAAATGTACAGCTGTGGACGGGGTCGGCAGCAAAACGTATTTTAACCACCTAAAAGAAAGACCCACCTAATAAAAATCAATATCAGTTTAAGTGTACGCTATATTTAGAATATTTTTGCCAGTTAACCTTGCCGTCAGACAGCTCTTACCGACGGGAAACTTGAAGCCGTTGTATCCATCTGTGCTCTCACCAAAGCCACCAGACTCCATTGAAAATACCTATAATTTTACCTCACAGAACACGGGGGTTGCTGGTCTTCCACTGCCTCGATCGGTCAGTTATTTTGTGCTGAAGCGTGACTTTGGGATATCAGAACTAACCAAAGAGTCACACAATAGCACAAACCAACTAACCGATCGAGGCAGCGGTAGACCAGCAACTCCTGTGTTGTGAGGTAAAATTACAGTTTTATTCACTGGAGTCTGGTTGCTTTGGCGAGAGCATAGATAACAACTTCAGTTTACCATCTGAAATATAGACTGTATAGCTGTCTCACGGCAAGGTAAACCGGCAAAAATATTTTAAATATAGCATAAACTTACACTGATATTGATTTTTTTAGGTGTCTAAATATGTTTTGCTGCTGGCCCCGTCCACAGCAGTACAGTACATTGCTTTGCTTCCGTGCTGCAACTCCTTTCTGCTTCTCCAAACTGGGGGCGTGCTGACCGTCATCTACTGTAGGTAATACACTGACTATGGATAAGTACCTCATACAACCCCACTTCAAAACACCCGAACTATCCCTTTAATCTGTTAAAATACTCAAATCGATCATTTTTAAATGTGTATACCTCTGTTATTACACATTTTTAATAAATGTATATATTTGTTCTGTAGTGCCAGGGTCTAGACGCAGTAGAGGAGGTGGGTGATGAAGGCAGTAAAAGAATCAACGAGCAGGCCAGCTACGCTGCTACGAAACTCCGCCTACTCTACGACAAACTGGAGTATAAGCGACAGGCCCTGGGCTCCATCCAGAATGCACCCAAACCAGACAAAAAGGTAACAAAACACGAGCCACTGTGACAAAAAAAGACAGTCTTCACTTCAAAAGTTCACAGCAGGATAGCATCAAATACACAAACACAGGATTCAAGTTGGTGAATGTGCACATAGAGGCCCCTCCAGCATGATGCCATGAACTTGTTTGTAGTGTCAAGATGAAAAAGTCCTCTAATGTATCTGTATGTTGTGTTGTGTAGATTGTGAGCAAACTAAAGGAAGAGATCGGAGCCATGGAGAAAGAACACGGTGAACTCCAGCAGCATATCACCAGGACTGACTGGTGGTGTGAAAACCTGGGCCACTGGAGAGCTACTATCACTACTGCTGAGGTAGGTCTATTTCTTCTTTTTTTTAACTGTATTTTTCTTTTATCACAAACAACAAATGGCTGCTGAAAAGACAAGCTAGCCATAACTAACTAACAGGCTGATTTCCAGTGTGGAAGCATTCAAACATTTAAGATGCAATCACCCAAATCTCTTCAACCTGGACGCTCTTTCCCCATGTTAATGTGTCTCACTGAATAAAAAAGGAAAACAATTTCTGAAATTGGTCCAGTATTGAGGGAGAACGCTGTAGACAGCAGCTGCTCACGGCAGCTGCTCACGGGCTGCAATATGGTGCTATTGGGGCAAGCTGGCAGCGTCATTAACATCCACTAAAAGTGTTTGTTTTTGCCATGACAGGCTCTGATTGTTATTATAAGTGTCTGACATTCTGGAAAGAGTCTCGCTCAAGGAGAAGTCTCGCTCTGAATGAAATCTGGCGATGTGACGTGTTGCCCGGAAGACAACGGCAGGCAGAGTTTGTTGTGTTGGAGTACAGAAAGCGTAGCTTAGTGTTATCTTAAAGATTTTCAATGTCATGACTGAATATTTAGATGATTTCGACAATGTGGATGAGGTCTTTGAATTCGATGGCCGCCCGTATTTATTTGAGCCAGAGTATACGGATATTCACATTTCACAATGAGACTTCTCCTTGAGCGGGACATGGACACAACAACAAAGGTAAGACAAATGTTTTATTTCTCTGTAGGGTTCTTTCCATAATGTTGTCAGACACTTATTATAACAATCTGAGCCTGTCAGTGGCAAAAACAAGCACTTTAGTGGACGTAATGTTACATGAACGCTGCTCACCCTCGCAGCTTGTTTAGCGGCTGCCGGTTACAGCGTTCTCCCTCAATACTGGACCAATTTCAAACAGTGTGGGAAAATAGTGTCCAGGTTGAAAAATACCTAAGTTACCCTTTAATGCATAGTGTGTCTCCAGTCCACTGGAACAACTAGAGAAACAGAAATATATTCTTGTATATGGATCAAATTTTTGTGCCAAGCTAATGTTAATTGCGTAGTCATTTAGACATGTGTGTGTGTGTGTGTGTGTGTTCCAGGCTACAGAAGAGGGGGGTGAGACAGCAGCTTGTTACAGTGTGTGTG
>CAKALU010059263.1:40502-54836 GCA_916700995.1 Hozukius guyotensis
GGAGTACAGAAAGCGTAGCTTAGTGTTATCTTAAAGATTTTCAATGTCATGGCTGAATATTTAGATGATTTCCACAATGTGGATGAGGTCTTTGAATTCGATGGCCGCCCTTATTTATTTGAGCCAGAGTATACGGATATTCAGATTTCACAATAAGACTTCTCCTTGAGCGGGACTTGGACACAATAACAAACAGACCGGATGAAGTGAAAGGTAAGAAAAATGTTTTATTTCTCTGTATGGTCCTTTCCATAATGTTGTCAGACACTTATAATAACAATCTGAGCCTGTCAGTGGCAAAAACAAGCCCTCACAGCTTGTTTAGCGGCTGCTGGTTACAGCGTTCTCCCTCAATACTGGACCAATTTCAAACAGTGTTGTCCCCATTAGTCACTTAGACACAAGAACATGGGAAAATAGTGTCCAGGTTGAAAAATACCCAAGTTACCCTTTAATGCATAGTGTGTCTCCAGTCCACTGGAACAACTATTATATATAGAAACAGAAATATGTTCTTGTATATGGATCAAATTTTTGTGCCAAGCTAATGTTAATTGCGTAGTCATTTAGACATTTGTGTGTGTGTGTGTGTGTGTGTGTGTTCCAGGCTACAGAAGAGGGGGGTGAGACAGCAGCTTGTTACAGTGTGTGTGTTAGCCTGGTAGAAGGAGAGGAAACAGCCAACAGTCGCTGGAGCGTCCAGAGGAAACTCACTGAATTCCAGATGTTGCACCGCAAACTCACCGAGGTAACACAACACCACCAGACCTTTCTGAGCGTCAGTGAGCGGTTATCACTCTGCTTTATGTTTATACTGCATTACCACTGTTTGAGAAGGTCTTAACTGTTGCCCCCCTGAATGTCTGTGTGTCTTCTTCCTCAGTGTTTTCCATCGTTGAAGAAACTTCAGTTACCATCACTCAGTAAACTTCCCTTCAAATCCATCGACCAGAAATTCTTAGACAAGAGCAAAACTCAGCTCAATGCCTTTCTCCAGGTAAACATGGAAACAGTACTGTAAAGCTATGTTACTACTACTAACTTGACAAGAGGATCATTTGGTGCTTAGTACTATATCTGCTGCAATAGTTAAACCAAAAAAGTGCTCTCTTTATAGTTTACAAGTAAACTTCAACAATACACTACAGCAGATATTCAAGACTACTTGTACCCCAGGGGGTATTTCTGTAGTTGCTAGGGGGTACTGTACATGGAAAGGTTGTGAAGTAGTTCAACTGGTTTGGGAAAATAGAAATGACAGTTTGATTAATATAATACATATTGAGTCAGGTGAACACCATGTGTTGCGATTAAGGCTGCATTCACACCAAGGCAGGCATTCATTTGAATGGGGGTAGTGCGTTTAAGCTGTGACGGCGGGGATCACGGGGGGGGGGGGTGGGCAGGAAAATAATGCAGCAGCCTGCGGTGAAAAGTTGAAACAAAAGTCAACTTTTGGAGTAACGCAACCTGACGTCACGCTGCGGTGGCCAGTCACGTAACTGGCGATCCACAGACGTACAACTCAGCCATGAGGGAACAAACGACGTTAATCGCTGTGCGGTCGCTTGGCGTTATCGGGCCGTTAAGTGACACTCCTACACTGCTGCGCAGCCCTGCGCTAATCGCCGCAATGCCTGATTTGGTGTGAATGCAGCCTGAGAGTGCATGAAAACTGACTGAGCAGAGAAGTTGAAATAGCTAAAAGAAATGGAAAAATGGTTGAAATAAGTCTGACAAAAAGGTTTAGAACCAGTGCACTGGAGAACAACACCCAGCTCTGGGCTTCTTTCTACTTTATAATACCAGCTAAAATAATGTTGATGATGACTTCAGCTCTGTGTGTGTGTGCGTGTGTGTGTGTGTGTGTGTGTGTGTGTGTGTGTTTGTAGCGTCTGCTGACAGATGAGCGACTGTGCCAGTCAGAGGCTCTCTATGCGTTCCTCAGCCCGTCCCCAGAGCACCTCAAGGTAACCAATTTATCATACTTACATTTCAAATACATCAGGGCTACTAATACATTATTGTTTATTTAAGGATCCCCATTAGAAGCACATGAATATGTTTCCTGAAAATATGCCTTACAAACATGTATAATATATTACAGTACATTCATTACAATGAACTACTACAATAACAAGCTTTGTTTGTTCAGGTGAGTTTTAGTAGTTGAGGCTTTAAAGGTCCCATATCGTGCTCATTTTCAGGTTCTTACTTGTATTTTGTGTTTCTACTAGAACATGTTTACATGCTGTAATGTTAAAAAAAACAACTTTATTTTCCTCATACTGTCTGTCTGAATTATACCTGTACTTACCCTCTGTCTGAAACGCTCCGTTTTAGTGCATTGCAACGGAATTGCGTTGCTAGGCAACAGCTTGGGTCCATGTTTACTTCCTGTCAGCTGATGTTATTTACATACACTGCAACAGGAAACAAACTGGGACACATTTAGAATGTTTATGTTTAAAACCGTGTAATGGTCTAAATATTGTAGATTTGTGACATCACAAATGGACAGAAATCCTAACAGCTTGTTTCAAACGCACAATTTCTGAATACGGGCTGTATGTATTTGTCCGTATATTGAGCGTTTTGATAGTTTAACAGTATTTATAAAGCACTTAAACTTGATTTATAATATAAAAGATATGAAAATCTCACTTTTTACAATATGGGACCTTTAAAATTCCTTCCAGTGTGATCCAGAGTGATTGAAAGATATCTGTATGTAAAGCAGCAGCTAAGGAAAATTGGGAAATACAGTATGTACACAGTCCTCATCTGGAAAAATACAAAAGGATTTGTCCAGATGAGGTCACCCATTGCTCTCCGGCCTATTAGAGCATTGGTATGATTCCATACAGTACATGTGATGATATCTTGTTCGATGCTTGAAGGTGATGTCAATCCAGAAGAAATCCTCTTTCTCTCTGGCCTCCTTCCTGGAGAGGCTACCTGGAGACTTCTTCTCCCATACTGAGGTACTCATTCATTCACCACTGTTAAAGCAACAGGAAACTCGTAGACTGTCCTGCATCCTCATTTGGAGTGTGTGTGCTGTTTGTAGGAGGAGGCTGACGATGACAGCGACTTGTCAGACTACGGTGATGAGGCCGACGGGAGGAGAGACGCCCTGGCTGAACCCTGCTTCATGCTCATAGGAGAGATCTTTGAACTCAGAGGAAGTGAGTAGAGTACAGTTGTCTTTTTAATCACTGTTGCATTTTCCATTTTAATATCAATATACAAACAAAACAGTCTGACATGAAAGAGACAGAGGCCTATATGAAGAAACTAGAGCTGTATCTCTATGGCAAACAGTGAGGTTACACCTTTGTTGGTTTTGTTTTAGGTGCAGTTAGTTAGGCCCTGTGTTTTTGGGACCAAATCATAGACTGTATATGAAGATGGACGACATGACAGCTCCCCAAAAGTGAAGCCAAAACATCTGGATCGCCCCCTGGTGGCTGGCTGCAATATAGGTCATAAGTCGCCATGTTAGTAGATGGGACATGGGCCAGACTAAAAAGTCAAAGGACACGTCAAATACATTTTTCCCAAAGATGGTTTCTGTCCTTTTAGGTAGTTCTTATCACGCTGATGTTTGTTCAAGTGTTAATTTTTCTAATAAGTTTGGTTTTAATTAGTTATTTGATGCTATAAAAGGGGTTGAGACGTCATGATTGACAGCTGTGAGTCTCTCTCGCTGACAAGTTGCGACCGTGCTCGGCTCGCGATTGGTTCGGGCGGGTGACCTCGATACCGTGGCTCCACCGCCTGATTACTGCTGGCTCTGGCTCCAAGTGACGTCAAATTCTCAAGATGGCAGCTCCTGGAATATTTTTGCTCCACTTCTTCTGTACAGTGGGAGGAGGTGGAGACGCGTCGTCCATCTTCATCTACAGTCTGTGGATCAAATGATGAATTCTGACTGCATATGAGTGAATATATCTGATCTGTTTCCTTCTCTCGCTGTCTGTCTGTCTCCTCAGTGTTTAAGTGGGTGAGGAAGACTCTAATTGCACTAGTCCAGGTGACATTTGGACGAACTATCAACAAGTAAGTTCTAGCAAGTTGGCCTGTTGATTAACTATGTCTGGGCTGTCACATTTTAAAAAAAAAAAAAAAGTAAGTTCTAATAAATAACAAATAACACATAATTAGTTCCAATTAATTTGAATGCAACCCATGAAGTTTAATCATTAAATACGTTGCAGAACTGACTCTGTTCCATTCAATCACAGTGTCTCTGTTTAAGTACCTTATTTAAGTAACAAATATTGGGCCTCTTGCAGCAACATTCTCTTAAAGGACCAGTGTGTAACAATTAGAGGGATCTATTAGCAGAAATGGAATATAATATGAATCAGTATGTTTTCTTTAGTGTCTAATAACCTCATAATAAGAGTCATTGTGTTTTAGTTACCTCAGAATGAGTCGTTTATATCTACATAGGGAGCGGGTCTCCGCCATGTTGCACCGCCATGTTTCTACAGTAGTAGTAACTTTTCCTGCTTGGGCCGGAGTCGATAACGTTACTCGCTCCTGTCGCCGCCGCTCTCTCTCTCTCTCTTGCTTCACCACTCACTTCCCACGCACACACACACTCTAACCACTCTACTCTTACAACAACTGGCCCTAGATGGCCGTTCGCGTTTTAGCATCGGCCACCGTAGCAATTGTACACGCTTGGCACGCAGGAGAAGTTGTAGTCTGCAACCTCCATGCTAGATAGCACCATATCCTACACTGTTCCTTTAAATTTCTCTTATATTTTCTCTCTTAATTTTCTTTTAAGAGAAAAAATAAGAGAAGTCAACTCCAGATGCACCAAACATTCTTAACCATCCAAATCTGCTCTTACCCAGGTGTGCTGAATGATGAATCATGAATTGGTTAACTTGACAATAAATTGAAGGCGTCTGGACGTTTTTTTTATTATTAGCGTAGGTAACGCCCCCCAAACACAACATAAAGGCAGGTATTAGCGTAGGCAACGCCCCCTAACCACTATATTAGGGTAGGTGTTGTGCCGTGTGCAAATACTCTGGCACATGCCCAAGAATTAGAGAGATTGCCACCAAAAAAGGCTGTAAGAAGAAGAACTTCAACCGTAGTGAAATTGAGGTACTGTTAAATAAATTTAAACAAAGTAAACATGTGATTTTCCAGAGCGGCAGTACTGGTGTTACAGGAAAGTCAAAGAGCAGTATGTAAGCCACGCAATATCATCCAAGGGTTTTATAGTCTTAATTGGGATCAATGGGATCAAAAGTATTTCTTTAGCCCACAAATTTAATAATCCAATCATTATAATTCCTCACAAATTGAATAATCCAATCATTATAATTACTCACAAACATATAATAATCCAATCATTATAATTACTCACAAACATATAATAATCCAATCATTATAATTACTCACAAACAAATAATAATCCAAATTTGATTTTATTATATTCATGTTTTTTTTTATTGTTCCTCAAATTTAAAACTTCTGTTTCCTTGCGTTGATCAAACAATTTGTGGACTGTGGAAACAAGATGCTTTTTTTCTTTTCTTGGTAAGAGTGCTCTCAACCACTCGTAAAATATTCTCTTACTCAAGAGAAAAGCAGAAATAAGGAAACATTGGCGAATCCCAGAAATCAATGGGCAATAACAAAATCAGAACAAATCGTGGATACGAACACAAATGAGAGGAAATTTGTTCATGTATTGTTTCTTGCATGAGGCCCGGTGTTTTTTCTATGTTCTCTGAGATCAGCTGTGAGGTTAACATCTTCTCTGCTGTATTCCAGACAGATCCGGGACACGGTGAACTGGATTTTCTGTGAACAGATGATGGTGTGTTACATCAGTGTGTTCAGGGACAACTTCTGGCCCAATGGGAAGTTGGCGCCACACATCCAGGTCCGAACTGACACTGAGCGCAGTGAAACTAAGGACCGGGCTCAACAGAAACTACTTGACAATATCCCAGGTAGCAACTGAAACACATGGAAACACGACCTGTAGATCTTAAACGTATGAACACGCCTGACCTCTTTACTTTGTTTCCGTATGATCTTTTCTGTCAGATGCACTAGCAAATCTAGTTGGCCAGCAGAATGCCCGCTATGGAATCATCAAGATCTTCAATGCCCTGCAGGAGGCTAGTGCCAACAAACATCTCCTCTATGTAAGAATATTATGTCAAACAATGTCTGGGTAACACTTTATAATAACCATCATTTAGAAATGGTAAATTGATAGTTAATTAAACTAGTTATTTTTACTGTTAAACAATTAAATGATAATTAATAATGTTTACTAATTATTAGTAATGCTATATTTAATGTTATTTTATCATTAGTTTGTATAATATGAAATAATTAGTTTATAAATTCTATATTGTATCATAGCTGATAGGAGACGATAACAATTACATTCTGATTACATTAGTAAGGTATTTGTTATCAGTTTATTGTTGCACATATTATAACATGTTATATTAAGTATTTGTTAGTGATTACCAAATGATTTGTAAACCTTTTAGAAATCGTGTAAAAACATCTATAAACATTACATAGATCGATGGACCAGAAACCAAATATTAACCATTGACAAAGTATTAACTATCGATCTAAATAATGTTTATAGATGCTTTACAAAGTATTTATTAACCATTTAACAAGATATTATAATCACCAGTTGCAACTTTATAATAGTCATCCAAATAATGTTTAGAGATGGTTTACAAACAATTCCTTTAAGGTTTACAAATAATATCTTAATCATTACCTCCACCAAGGCCGAAGGCCTAGGAGGGAGGTTATGTTTTCACCGGCGTTGGTTTGTTTGTTGGTTTGTCCGTTAGCATTATTACTCCAAAAGTCCAGAGTGTATTTGAATGAAATTTTTTGGAGGGGTGGGGTGAGGTACAATAAACAATCCATTAGATTTTGGTGGCGATCCGGATCATGATTCGTACTCGGGCAGCTTGATGGAGGTCTGTGCTCTCCGAGTGCCATTCTAGTTAACAAATACTTATATATATATATATATATATGTATATGTAGTATGTAAAATGTAATATTGTGTGCAACAATAAATTGTTGGAATAAAATTAATATATAAATTATATCCTCACTATTAGGAAATGTTATTAATTTTGTTGTTTGTTAACAGTAAAATAACTATTAAGTAAGTTTAATTATTACACGGCTTTGTTGAATACTCGATTCTGATTGGTCAATCACAGCGTTTCTTTATAGCAGACCGTTACTATGTATAACAGACCGTTGCTATGGGCGCAGTTCTGATGTCGGACTCTGGCGGACCATTTTTGTGTCAAATTATTGATTTCTTAAGTAAGTAGCCGTGTAATAACCAGGATAATGTACAGCTAGTGGGTCGCTGTTGTGAAGTAAACCCCTTCAGGGCGATGGAAGGCATCGTGTCGTGGGTTTATTTCACAACAATGACTGCCTTGCTATACATTATCCCTTACTTAACTATCAATTTACCATTTATAAATGATGGTTATTATAAAGTGTTACCAATGTCTGTCATAAAAGCAGATTTCATACAATTGATTATATAATATGGACAAACTGCCGCAAAGCTAATCACTTTGTCTCACTGTCTCCGTTAGGTGTTGATGGAAATGTTACTGAAGGAAGTGTGCCCTGAACTCAGCGCGGAAGTGGACAACATTTGAACACGAACACACACACACACACTTTATACAAACGGAGTCTTTGGATCTTTTAGGCCTTTCTGTAGCTGACCAATCATAAACTGCCAAGCTAGACAGGGAGACGGCCTTCGGGTTCAACCTCAGACAGAAAGCAGCTGCGTCGGTTAGAACCGAGACACGTGCTGATTCTGTTGCTGTGAAATGATGAAAAGCTGAGCTGACTCCAGACTGACCGGGGCTGATGTTTCACTTTGTTGTGGTACAGATCTAAACTCGTCTGTGTGAATGGGGAGAAACCACACGGAGTCTCCTATTTAGGCAGCCGTCTAAACTAGACGGATCACATTTGTACCTGAAAGTCCACATTCACACAAGAACAAATAGTATTTTTGACATCATGTGAGCCACGTCTGCAGTTTTTTTTTTTTCTTATTTCAACAGCACCAAAACATTAGATCTGTACCACAACAAATCTTTTGTTCCTGTGTAAATTGTGGCGGTCTATAGAATAAAGACAGTAACAATGTGTGAAAGTAAACAACTTGATCGTTTGGTCATCAGTTTGTAGAGCTGATAATCTAAAGACCCTGAATAAATGCAGCAAAGACAGTTGAAGTTCAGATTCTCTGTCGCCCTCTAAAGGCAACCAGTCATTGCCCACGGACCTCTGAACATTCCTTCTACACACAACCTGAGCAACAACACTTGTGTTCTGTGATTCTTGTTAAGGCTTATAATTGTGCAATATAATGTCATGTAAAAGTCATTGTGATGATTTTATTTATGATTATTATTGATAGATTTTATTTTTACCAAAAATTGTTTAGAGAGCGTTTATATAAGCAATAAATTGCAAACAAGATGTGGATGTGGTATTTTTGATTTCTTAAAATGGTCTTTAAAAACAACAAGATTTGCCCAAATTAAATATTATCCATAACTATTATAAATAGTATTGACACAGATTGTCCAATGAACCAGCGCCCGGAACATAGACTGTATATAAAGATGGACGACATGACAGCTCCCCAAAACTGAAGCCAAAACATCTGGATGGCCCCTGGTGGCTGGCTGCAGTATACCTCATAAATCCCGCCCCCTCCATGTTAGCGGATGGGACATGGGCTAAACTAAAAAGTCAAAGGACACGTCAAATAAATTTTCCCAAAGATGGTTTCTGTCATTTTAGGTAGTTCTTATCACGCTGATGTATGTTCAAGTGTTATTTTTTCTGATAAGTTTGGTTTTAATTAGTTATTTGATGCTATAAAGGGGCTGAGACGTCATGATTGACAGCTGCGAGTCTCTCGCTGACAAACTGCGGCCGTGCTCGGCTCACGATTGACTTGGGCGGCTGACCTTGATACTGTGGCTCCAGCCCCCTGATCACTACTGTGCAGACTCTGGCTCCAAATGACGTCAAAATCTCAAGATGGCATCTACCGTATCCTGGATATTTTGGCTTCACTTCTGTACAGTGGGAGGAAGTGGAGATGCATCGTCCATCTTTATATACAGTCTATGGACCAAATCATGAATTCTCTTCCAAAACAATTAGCAAAAAGAAGTAAGAAGTATTTTCAGTAGTATTCTGCTGCATTCATATAGCATGGGATGAACTTAGTCTTTAAATTAAATAGCTTAAAACAAGTAGTGCTTGCTAAAAGTCTTCAACTACTTGTGGATAAGATTTTTTAAAACTTCATCTGAAAGTGGTTGAGGCACCATTTTATTTTTTGTATATTAAAACAACAGAATAGTGTGATTGCAAAAGGATTTAGGCTTTAACTGTTTTTTTCCCAGGGACTTGAATGCTACATGTGTTCTCTTAAAGGGGGAGTGGGCAGGGGCAATGGTAGGTATGGTACCGCTCAGTAACCATGTCGGGAATGAGCAATGCCACACAGCTGAGCTACGAAATGTCAAGGTAGAGTCTAAAAGATAGGAAGTGTAGCGCTTTGCCTTCAAAGTAAGAGCATGGGATGTACAGTACATTACTGGTAAAATAAATCCATTAACACAGAAACACATTAAGCGACTACAGATCTGCGCCAGATTATTTATAACTTTCAAATTATAATGTAATTTTGTAAATGCAACTGAGCTGCTCTCACATCTTGTTCTTGAGACCTATTCTTGTCTATTCCAGCAGGTAGGTGTATCAGGTGCAAAATACTTCAAAATGGGACCATATCAATGTAAAAAAAAGAATACCTGACATGCAGTGCTGAGAATACTCTAATCCTCATCCTGAAAGGGCATATTGAGTGATAGATGTGTTCATGTTGATATTGAGCTGTTCTAATATCAGGGGGCCAACCAGTGGAAATGATATCCTTGCCTACATAGATGTGTACTTAAATTGCCACAAAGTCATAAACACAGCAATGGGACCACATAAACGTCCAGCACAGTAGCAGGGCAGGGGATGAAATCATTGGGTAAGTTGCCATATGATTTTATCATTGCACAGTGTAGCCCATGTGAATGTCACAATGAAGGTGTAACGCAATAAGCCACATATCTCACAGTCATCTAAAATGATGGATCACAATATATGCTTAGATTAAGAGGGAAATATGAAGGGAATAATGCACTGGAAATACCTGAAACGATGTACCTAGGTGAAAACTGTTCAGCGTTGCTTTATTGTATAACCAGCTGAGATATACTGTATATAACAACGGAACACCCATGGGCCGGGTTTACCGGTTTGGCTTTTATTCTGACACTTCAAACCGGAAGTAGTGCAAACATGCTAGTGATGTTGCGCTCAAACAAGTCGACAATGAAGTCGCCGCCAACCAAGGCCTATGGAAAGGAGGCTTGATTATACGTCATCAACGCGTCATATCCCCGGGGGTATTGCACATGCGCAGTAAAATCTGGCCTGTACTCACTGAAATTGAGCCAATCGTAACGCAGCTTGAGTTACACTGCGCATGCGTTGTACCAAGACCTCAAAACCTCTGTCCTAACCTCCTTCCATAGGCCTTGCCGCCAACATTTGCCAGCTAGCCATCATTACCTTACCCGGTATCGTCACATTCAAACAGCGCTCAATGGTAGGTTGTGTTTAGTGATAACGACAATAATACTGATAGTTAACGTTAGCTCAGAAAGCTAAAGCTAGCTGGTCGTGATGCTAGTTATTAGCTAAAGTTAGCTTTGCTATTATTATTGTCGTTCATTCTGTGTTTACCTTTATTCCAGTTAAAGCTAACAAGCTAGCTAACGTCAGCTACAGGTTACCTTCAACTAATCAAACAGCCAGTATTCTATACAGCGTGTTAAACGTCATGCTAGTAATATTGTGTTGTTATAGTGGTAGCCGCTAAGTTAATACCGTTAAGCTATCTGTAGGGAATGTGACGCTATCGTGTTCATGATGGTTGCCTGGCAACGGAGAATTAAAGCGGCAGTAAGGTTACTGACTGGGCCGTTAATTAACGTGTGTCAGGACGGACTGCTGTCTGTGGTTGATGTCCACTGTGACGTCATCTCAGCCCTTCTGGTGCATGGGACCACTATTTTGCAGACTACTTTAAAGAATTTAAAGGCACCAAAGACAGTGTTGAAAGGCCCAGTACAGACTTGGATTCATCAGCTCCACAGATAATGCAGCAGCAGTGAAGTGAACTGCAACGTGAACTGTACACACGAGTCTCCATTCCAGCTGGCAGTTGATTGAATTGATTAGTGAGAGGAGGAACTAATTAGTGAAATCACCTGCTGAAGTCTTTGGTTGTGATGAAACCTGTATACATTTGACCCTCTACAGCACACAGTTGAACCCCCTTTTTCAAATGGCATGTCAAATATTAGTTCTTATCTTCACTAGCTAATTAAAAGTATACATTTTGCAGCCTGGTCTCAGTTGGGAGATGGATGACGAGCTGGAGAACTTCATCAGGGAGCGGAGGGCGAGAATGGCTGAGGATAAAGCCAGTCTGGAACAACAAGACCCTCCTTACATGGAGATAAAGGTGTGTTGGACTGATGGCTGTTAGGGTATAAGATATAAACTGGATCAGAACTAGGTCAGGGTTCTGGATATATAACCACTTATTTTATATATATATATATATATGTATATATATATATATTGTAGGGCTGTCAATTGATAAGAATATTTAATCGTGATTAATCGCACATTTTTTATCTGTTCAAAATGTACCTTCAAAGGAGATTTGTCAAGTATTTAATCCTCTTATCAACATGGGAGTGGGCAAATATGCTGCTTTATGCAAATATATGTATATATTTCTTATTGGAAATCAATTATCAACACAAACAATGACCCATATTGTCCAGAAACCCTCACAGGTACTGCATTTAGCATAAAAAATATGCTCAAATCATAACATGGCAAACTGCAGCCCAACAGGCAACAACAGCTGTCAGTGTGTCAGTGTGCTGACTTGACTATGACTTGCCCCAAACTGCATGTGATTATCATAAAGTGGGCATGTCTGTAAAGGGGAGACTCGTGGGTACCCATAGAACCCATTTACATTCACACATCTGGAGGTCAGAGGTCAAGGGACCCCTTTGAAAATGGCCATGGCAGTTTTACTCGCCAAATTTAGCGCAAGTTTGGAGCGTTATTTAGCCTTACCCTTTTTCCCGACAAGCTAGTATTACATGGTTGGAACAGATGGATTTATGTTAGGTTTTCTAGTTTCATATGATGCCAGTATCTTCACTCTAGCTTTAAAACTGAGCTACAACCTCCAAAAGATCGATTACGTTAATGCGTTTAAGAAATTAGTGGCGTTAAAATGAATTTGCGTTATCGTGTTAACTTTGACAGCCCTAATATATACATTAATTTTGTTAAATTGTGATGCATAGGGCCTTTTGTTTAACTCCCCCTAAGGTGCATCCAGTGATGAATAAAATATGACGAAGGTAAACAAAAAATAAATATAGGTTCAATCACTTCATTTTATGGAGACACAAATAGAAACGGATGACATACAACAATTTTAAATTGTAACTGATAGAAAGTATTGAGTATTTGGCCCCTTTTTATTTTTATTTTCTTAGTATTTTTATTTTTTTTTAAATGTAAAATTATGAACAGAGCATGGGAATGACCCTTTTACAGTGATCATATTGTGGATATCTTTTTATGTATGATACTCTATGATTTTTGACTGACAGGCAAGACCCCACAGAGCCTATGAGTCCACGGTTAAGGAGAACATCCCACCCAAGTCTATAGCACAGGAGAAAGGTACAGTACCCCATGTTGTGTCTTATGTAGGCAAAGTTTCTTATTTCTTTCAAGTGTCAGCTGTCATATTTTGGCACAGAATTCTTCACCTTGTGTCTCTCTATTAATAATTGATGGGTGTGTTTTGTCAGAGGAGAGTGTCACTGTGGGTCTGCCCCTCGGTGTGGAGTACGAGAGGAAGAAGCAGAGGCTGCAGCATGAGCTCCGTATGGACTACAGGCGCTACATGGCTCAGGTGACTGTCGCAGACTTACCTGTTTACTCATGTGTTTGGCTGTAGCAGACATAGATCTGTCAATATTTAGTTATAGTTTTACATTGCGCTTAATTGTACTATAATGTAGATATCACTCTCCAGAGGTCCACTGAAAACACGAGTGTTAAGAGAGCTGAAACCCGCTCGTGCGTTCTCACTGTCTCGCTCCACCTCTAGACGTGAACGCGCGCTCACTCCACACTGCAGGAGAGTTAGTTTAGCTCTGAGACTATCTAGTGAATGTACAGTGGATGTTTGTGCAGAAATAAATGTTGCAGCTCCTCCAGACCAACAGAGGTTTCCCGTGTCTTGTGAAGTGACGGGGCTCCGCAGAGAGAAACTTTATCACCGGCACCCGGTCGGAGACGGTAACGTTTCTCTTCCTGCTCAGCCCCGGCAACAACCTGCTTTTCCTGCTCAGCCTCCGGTGTCTCCCTCCGGAGAGGGAGACACCGGAGGCTTAGCAGGAAAAGCCAGCAGTGATTCATGGAGAGACCTTCGTCTGGTCAGCTAACATTACTGCCAAGCAGCTGAAATATAGAGTGATATTGTGGTTTTAGCTGACGTGAGTCGCCTCACTGTTTTGAGTGATGCTCGTTCAGGTATATTTAGAGCGAGGAAGCGCGAGCCCGACGCTGACTTTCGTTGACTTAACGGCCACAGGTGTCGATGTTAACAAGCAATTCTGAAAGTTACAAATAGTCCTTTTAAAGGTACTGTTTTTAACTTCTTACACTTATAAATCGGGTCGGTGTCCCATGCATGCTCGCATGTGGCTACGCTGTTCCAACACAAACTACACGGAAGCACCAAAACCGCAAAGTTCTATCTAGTGAAGCCCGTCTAGCAAAACAGTGTCAACTAATCCTGCTCCAGCCCCCCGACCGTAGCACAGGGGAGACCGTAGCTTTGGTCTCCAGGGTCGGAGTGGATGCTGCTCTGCTCCTCTGTCTGCCTGCTTGCCTTTACTCACACACCGCGCTCGTTCTCACTCGCTCCACCTCTCACGTGCATGTGCGCACACTACACACTGCAGAAGACGGGAGTCTGAAGCAGGAAAACACAGTATCAGCATTGATTCATGGAGAGACCTTCGTCTGGTCAGCTAACATTACTGCCAAGCAGCTGAAATATAGAGTGATATTGTGCTTTTA
>CAKALU010059266.1:0-18676 GCA_916700995.1 Hozukius guyotensis
GCCTGGCACCTCCTCCTCATGCTGGTCACCAACCTGGTCACACGTTGCTGTGGGATGGCGTTCCATTCCTCAACCAGGATTCGTTGCAGGTCAGCCAGCGTGGTTGTGTTGGTCACTCTAACACGTACAGCACGCCCGAGCTGATCCCACAAGTGTTGAATTGGGTTGACATCTGGATTCTTGGCAGGTCGTTCCATTCTCTCTACTCCCACATTGTGGAGGTAGTCTGTGATAACCCTGGCTCTGTGGGGGCGAGCGTTGTCATCTTGGAGGATGAAGTTAGGTCCCAGATTGTGGAGATATGGGATCGCCACTGGCTGCAGAATCTCACCCCGATATCTCACTGCATTGAGATGGCCTTCAAAGATGACAAGCCTTGTTTTGCCAGTGAGGGAGATGCCGCCCCACACCATGACACTGCCCCCACCAAAAGCTGTTACTCCATCGGTGCAACAATCAGCATAGCCTTCTCCGCGTCGTCTGCAATTTTGTTAATAGTCTGTTTATTGTCAATACTGTACATACTGCTCCTATTTTTATACTTCCTTCGATTTAAATGGTTCATATTTTGTTACACTTTGTTTAGCTCTTTTTTTACTGTGTTAGCTGATGCATCTTGTTTTTGCACTATCCCTTTGCTGCTGTACACCGCAAATTTCCACACTGCGGGACTAATAAAGGAATATCTTATCTTATCTTATATAGAGCACGTAGATAAAACCCTTTAGTGTAACGAAAAAAAAGATCTCTATATTTAAAAAATCATTCAAGTGTAATTTCATCTGCCTTTACTTTCACAGTCAACGGTTGCCAAGGAGATATTTATTGTGAAAGTTATAACCGGAAGCGAACTACTAGTATCCTGACTAACTTGACACATGTGAGAGTAGTGTGACAGTTGCTGGCCAGTGACTGTAGTCGACGTAGCTGTATCACAGACTGTCATGCATATCAACACATAAGGACCAGCCTCTGTAGGTGAAGCCAGGATAGCTCTCAGGATACAAACTGAAGGAAGGGGCTTCCATCTCCATCCATCGCTTGTTACCAGCAGGAAACTGGTGCTCTCCTCCTCCTCCAGCACAAATGAACCTCAGTGACACAATCTCATTAGGAGATGGATGGGTGCTTCCGGATCACTGAGGGGGGGAAAAGGGGATTTTAAACACGCTGTATTCAATATGCACTCTAGGTTTTATTTGCTCTGTTGCACTGCACATTATAAAGTACATCTCTTCAAAGGTTTTTTTATTAATTGTCAATAATCAATAGAACAGTCACTATACAGGGAAAGTTAATTTTTGTGACACAACACATCAATCAATCACACCTGACAACAAACACAAACAGCCACAGCTGGCCACAAAAGACCTAACTGATTCTCAATCATGGATACATAAAATTAAAATTATAGAGAATACAACACAGGGAGAGTATCCGCAAATAAGTCATGAAACAATAAGAAGAAGAAGAAGAAGAAGAAGAAGAAGAGAAAAAAAATAAAATGTAAAATATATATATACATATATACTGTATATATATATACATACATATACACATACATACATACATACACATACATATATATATACATACATATACACATACATACATACACACACATATATATATATATTACTAAAACATCTCACAAAAATCTCACAAAAATTAAATGTAATTAAATGTATATATGTATATATATATATATATATATATATAAATATACATATATACATTTAATTACATTTAATTGTATTTATTTATTCATTATTATCATTATTATTTGTATTAATAATAATGGGGCGACAGAGCATTTGCCATAGCCGCCCCCTCCCTCTGGAACTCACTCCCCAAACACATCAGAGACTGCACTAACCTGTCCACATTCAAATCAATAATCAAAACTCACCTTTTTAGAACTGCTTTTAATGTGTAATTAATATTGTGTTTTATATCTTTTTTATGATGTTCTTGTTTTATGATCTTTTTATCTTTGTAAAGTGTCTTTGAGTTTTTAGAAAAGCGCTATATAAATAAAAAGTATTATTATTATTATTATTGTTATTATTATTATTAATTTATTAATTTATTCTTTTTTTTATATATATGTATGTATTTGTATGTGTATGTATGTGTATGTATGTATGTATGTATGTATGTATGTATGTTTAAATGTATGTATGTGTATGTATGTATGTATAAAGTGCATCTCAATGTAGCTTTGGCATGTGACCTGCTCGTATTTTACGAATTTACACATATTAAAACAATCTCTGGTTGGTTGATACATTATGGATTCAGTTCGCCCTTGTTTGCACCTGGACGGCTGCCGTAGTTTGTGTTGACCTCGTTGCCATGGTTACGAAGTCCAACTCCTGTGAAGTGATGAAGAGGTGTCTTAAAGTTAGCATGACATTTTCTCCATTCAGTAACTCATGTTTGTTCGTTTTATAAAGTGTTTATTTTTTTAAGAAGACACCGAGTCGCGTCCACGTGGCTACGAGTATGTTTACTTAAATTCAAGGTACAGTATACTAATGTTAGATATAATGTTAGTGCAGCAGCAGTGAATGAATAACAGTTAGCTAGATAGATAACTTAGCTAACACGTGTGTTCCGTCCGAAATTCAACACTAACATGCTGTTTAATACGCTAAAACAGTATGTGAGATGTTTTAGTATGTCTAAAGCCTTAGTATGAAACTAATAGTACGTGAATTACATACTATTTCCGGTGAAATATTACAGGATGCAACGCTGGACACCATAGAAGTATACATCCTCTTGGGAAAAAAAGTGTCTTCCAATTTAATTTTTTGTGATTTCCTTAATATTTAGGGTTTAACGAAAATCTTACAATTTAGACTTTTTCAAATTTTTTTTTTTTTTAATTTTACAGCATGTCCTCTGTAGTGGACCATTTTAATGTTAAAAGACAGCCGAATTTAGAAGATACAAACAAAAAATGAACAGATTATGGCTGTAGAGTGATATTAAACCAAAAATACATTCAACTTGATTGAAAAACTAAAAAATATATTGACATGTATCAGTGATCATTGAGGTTTGAAGATTTCCCAAGTAGAAATACAATTTGCCTCAAGAATGCAAAATTTGCGCTTATGAGTATGGTAAACAGGAGACCATAACACTGGAATTGTCCCAATGATGCCCAGGATGTCCTCTTTAAAATACACCAGGGGTTGATAGAGTAGCTCAAAAGAGTAAAAGGGGATGCATGTGGACAAAATGTCCACTAAAGAGGACACAAGACAATGGGCTGGGTCTCAGGAGGATATGCTGGAAACTAGGGCGGCATACATATCACAAAATGCAATGCGGTAGTGACAACAACGTTCATAACAGACGTTGACAGACAGCTATGTAACATCAATAACACTTTGATTTAACTGTAAGTAAGATTTCAATTTGCTAATAAATATTTTAAAGGTCCCATATTGTAAAAAAGTGAGATTTTCATGTCTTTTATATTATAAAGTAGGTTTAAGTGCTATATAAATACTGTTAAACTATCAAAACGCTCAATATACGGAGAAATACACGCAGCCTGTATTCAGAAACTGTGCGTTTGAAACAAGCCGTCAGGATTTCTGTCCATTTGTGATGTCACAAATATACAATATATAGATCATCACATGGTTTTAAACATAAACATTCTAAATGTGTCCCAGTTTATTTCCTGTTGCAGTGTATGTAAATAACATCAGCTGACAGGATGTAAACATGGACCCAAACTGTTGCCTAGCAACGCAATTCTGTTGCAATTCTGTTGCAATTCTGTTGCAATTCTGTTGAAATGCACTAAAACGGAGCCTTTCAGACGGAGGGCAAATACAGGCATATTCAGGCAGACAGTATGAGGAAAATAAAGGTTTTTTTGAACATTACAGCATGTAAACATGTTCTAGTAGAAACACAAAATACAAGTATGAACCTGAAAATGAGCACGATATGGGACCTTTAAATTAATTCAGACTTTGTTCACATGAGGTTGGCACGGGTTACCATGGTTACACGTCTCTAACCGGCGAGGAGGCTCTCAGGAAGTGACGTAAATGACTGCTCAGTGCATCCGAAAAGATACATACTACTGTTTATTCACACAAAAGTATGTTGAACGATAGTACACATATTGAGTATGCATAGTATGCGATTTCGGACGAAGCCCTGGCTTGTAGGCAAGTCAAAATGCCACGTGAAAGTATTCTGTTCAGACAAAACCATTGAATGTGATACTTACATGAACTTTCTCATTTTCAGACACAGGTCGAACAATGCCAATGCAAAAAAAACACCCTGAACAATGAACACTAAACATCTCAGCACCACTTCTACAATGTCTTCCCCAGAGGAGCTGCAGCAGCAGCAGGAGGAGGTTTCCGACCTGCAGCTCAGTTTTGTCTTTGGGAACACTAGTGTTATCAAACCACAGACCCCCCACATTCAGCCTGAGGAGGCTGAGCCACAGGAGCTCCCTGAATATTATTCAGCAGAGACATTATGTCTGAGGAGAACTCAACTGAAATATGTTGACGAAAGTATTTTGAAAAATACCTCACTAAAGGTCAGTTTGGACTTCACTCTACCCATCTGCATACGCTGCAGTGGTTTTCATGCAAGAAATCAGTAGCCTAACGCAGTGGTTCCCTAACTTTTTCACGTCAGGGACGCCTAAACTGACAAATTAGTCCCTTATTTGAAAAGATTTTGTCCCAGGGTCCCCCATCTGATAGGATGTTTTGCTTTTAAAGGTCTTATTGATAACATTTTTATGTAGACGAATATTTTTCTTAAAAATCATACATCCACAGAGCCTTTAGAAAGGTGCCAAAAAAAAAAACATGATTGTGAATTAATTATTTTGAAAATATTGGCGGGTCCAAAATAATTGTTTTGTCTTGGTGCCTTCAAATGGGTTCGTGTTTACCTTGTTCACGAGAAGAGTCCATATGAACGCCCCCCTCTTGTGGTATTCACGACCTCTTAAGTGGAACATTTCTGAAAGCTCAGAGTCCATGAGTTGTGACGTGTTTATTGACGTTGTAAGAAATGGCGGAGGCCATGGAAGTTAATTTTTCGGTACATAATAAGTGAATATATTGTAATTTTAGTCGTATATTGTTTTTCTTTGTAATTTTATAATATGTCTGAGGAAAATGTTGATATTCCTAACAGCCTCATCTTTTTCCTCTGTCATTATGCCTTTGCATATACTGCCTTATGTTACCCACTTGCTAGCTTGCGAAATTTTTAGCCTCTGTGGCTTCTAGACACCGACAGTAACGCTAATATTGCCGTTGCTTAGCAGCGGTGTTCTCACGACTTAACCACTTGAACGCCAAGCATATCGTGTACATGACTTCCCATGTTGTAAACATGAGCTCACGATTTTCATTTGAAGGCACCATTTATCTCTGTGGAAGACATCTGACATTCGATTCCCATATCTAACAAGGGTTGTGAACCAATAGTAAAACGACACTGGTATCACCTGGTATCTCAGGGTCGTCAGTTAGTTTGGAAAAAATAGAAGAATGGCTGAGATTGATAGTAAGTGCCTGGTAACGACTTGTTGTGAAGTAAATGCAATGGAACGGGGGAGGGAGAATGCGACATTTAGTAGCTGAATGTTATCAATAGCATCTTTAAATATTTTATTACAGAAAGTGTATGAAACCCATGACGAAAATAGTCATACATTCTGTCATTGTGAACCCCACTTTGAAAACCACTGGCCTAATGCAGCCAGTAGAACATTAGGCCAACAATAATAGCTCAGTATAATTAGGTCTTCTGCATTATCTATTAATTCTAACTGCTCATTGTATCATCTTCAGTATTTATATCTTGAAGGCAACCAGATATCCAGTATCCCAGATTCAATGTTCATCCGCTTGCCAAACCTTCTGTGGCTGGACCTCAGAAATAACCAAATTGCATCGCTCCCTGCCGAAATTGGCTTGCACAGGTAGGTTACTTATGCAACTGCCCTTTGAAATACATGCTGTTTGATTCCAAACCCCTCGGCCACCATGGGAATATGTTTCTTTGTCACATTTCAGAACATTTTTAGATATTAATTTTTCTATTTTAGAGTTCTGTTCAGTAGCATGTGCTCTGAAAAACAACTTCATGACTCCAAAGTTTGTCAAAATGAGATTCTTTCTGACCATTTTGTACAATTTCCTTGTGTTCAGTTTAGGCATAGCCCTTGCGATCATCTAACAATCTGTGATTTTGTTCATGTAGATCTCTGAAAACAATACTTCTGGAAGGAAACCCCATCTCAGAACTTCCACTTGAGCTGGGTGAGTTGCAAACAATGTCCCTTTTCTTTGAAATAACAAGCTGTCATCTTGTTTCATCAGTTTCAATAAGCCTCACTGGCAGCAAATTTAGAGCAAGATTGCATGCAGTGATTACGTAGTAGTTATTAATAAAAATAATACATAATAGAGGATCACATGTGTTGCTTTCCTCTTAGCTGTTGTCACTAAAACTGTTGCTAATACACTGTTGCTTCCATGTACAATGCATTAAAGGTTCAGTGTGTAGGATTTGGCGACATCTAGCGGTGTGGTTGCAGATTGCAACCAACTGAGTACCCCTCCACTCACTCATACCTCTCCAAGACTGTGGTAACGTGAGCCACAGAGTGCAAAACGGTGGTAACGCCGTTCTCCTCGCTCAGAGGCCATCCTTACTATGATAACACTCCTTTAGGAGCGATGGAAGTCAGACGGCGGCTGGCGGTACCACGGTTTCTGCGGCTCACGTTACCGCAGTTTCACAAGCGTGTCGTAGAACTACGGTGGCCTTCAGGTAACATAAAAACATGAATGGCTCTCTATAGAGCCAATGTTTGGTTTGTCCGTTCTGGGCTACTGTAGAAACATGGCGGAGCAACACGGCGGACTCTGTGAAGAGGACCCGCTCCCTATGTAGATATGAAGGGCTCGTTCTAAGCTAACGAAAACCCAACAATTCTTAGTTTCAGTTGATTATACGCAAATGAAAACATTGTTATGAATATTATATTACTTTTCTGCTAATAGATCCCCCTAAATGCTACACACTGTTCCTTTAACGCTGGTAATCAAGGAATATACAGTATGTAAGATTCCTTCTACTGATGTTCTCATTGTAAAAATTAATCTGGATGAGAGTGTCAACTCAATGCAAAAAGTGTAACCTGTAAATATATTTCTAAAGGATTCTTTATTATCCCCAGGAAATGTGATCACCCTCAATGGCCTGAACTTGAGGAACTGCCCCATCACTTTCCCTCCACAAGACACTGTGAACCAGGGGCTCCAGATCATCCTCCAGTACCTCAGGATTGCTATGGCTAAGCGGCCAGTTAGCAGGAGAAAGAGCCCCCCAGGTGAATCAAAGGCACCTTAACTTTGAACAATGCAGCAGCAAGGTGTTGCAGTATAGCCATCTGCTCTTTTTGTCAAAGATAGGACGGCTGGACACAAAAATAGCTTCTTTGCCCTGGTACCACTTCACTGGTGTGACTTCTGTTCCCTTGGAGACGGCGCGTGCCACTCGGCTGACTCTTTTTTTCCCCCCCTCCGTTCCAGCTCTGTAATATTTTTAGCCAGATGAAAATGATCAATAACCTTGTGGGCTCTAAACTCTGTCACTAAGCACTGTCTGGTGGTAATCACTGTGAGAAGCCCAAGACAGCCCTCCACAGGAGAGGCTGCTGCTGCACAATGAGCAGAGCCAAACCCCTCAATCACACGATTTATGTCTCTGCCTACGAGGTTATTAACGAAGACAGGGCTCCAGGTCTCCAGGGGGTAATCTCCTTTCATTTAATTGGCTCAGAGTATAAGTTTAGCACATTTGAATATACAGCGATACTGCATCGTCACCAGCTGTGATAACATGGAATATTTAGTCTGATTATCCTACATGTGGGTAAAAGTTACATCCAGCCTATTATTTTTATACTTCAGGGAACGTTTTACCTGCTATTATTAGTTGATTTGTTGCTGGCATATCTTTGCTGCAGTTGGAAACAAACTCTGTACTCTATCAGTAATCCTTGATTCATCCTGTGCTTCTACCAGCCAATGTAGCTGTAGCCAACGATGACTGTTGCCAGTATTGGCTGCCCCCACATTATACTTGTAGCTGCCATGGTTGTGGTTTCATTGGTAGAGTTGCCAGTGGTGGAGAAGCTCCAGTTGTCGGAGCTGATGGAGGAGCAGGACGAGTCGGTGGACGAGGACGAGCTGCAGAGGTTCAGGGAACTCAAAGACAAGATGATCCTGCTGGACAAAGCTGAGCTGGGCTCAACAGCACAGGGCGATAGAAACCCAAAGTCACACCTTCTCCCTGTCATCAAAAGGTGAGTAAAAGTATTTGGCTGAAAGGAATAAGAGATTTTTTATGTGGAAATTGCTTTTTCTCTGTTATAGTTTGACATTTTGGGATATATTAGCTATTATTCAAAGAGTTAGAAGAGATTGATACCACTTGTACATTGAATCTGAAGCTACAGCCATGAGATTGTTAGCTTAGCTTAGCATAAAGATTAGAAACAGGAGGAACCAGCACCTCTAAAGCTCACTAATTAATTAAATATATCTTATTTGTTTAGTTCATACAAATACAGTGCAAAAAAAGGCAATTCTGGATCATTTCCTGGCTGGGACCAGTAACTTCCTTGAGACTACCCTAGTTTCCTGACAAGTGGTGCTGGCCAATATAGATCATTTCACAGTTGTAAAAGGTATCTTTTCAAAAGGGTTCCTAGTTGCAGAGTATGGTTGCGTCCAAAATTCCATACTAACATGCTATTTAGTACGCTAAAACAGTATGTGAGATGTTTGAGTATGTCCGAAACCTTAGTATGAAACCAATAGTGCTTGAATTGCATACTATTTCCGGTGAAATATCACAGTATGCATACGCTGGACACTATGGCGGCATAAATATCCCACAATGCAATGTGGTAGTAATGATAATATTCATAACATACAGCGGTGGACAGCTTTGTAATGTCAATAGGGCTTCAATGTAACTGTAAGATTTCACTTTGCTAGGCGTAGTATATATTTTTAATTAATTCAGACTTTGATTCTCACAATCATTGTTTTGGTCACATGAGGTTGGCACAGGTTACCATGGTTACACGTCTCCAACTGACAACGTATATTACAGCTCAGTGAGTCTGAGAAGATACTTACTACTGTTTATTCATACAAAAGTATGTTGAACGATAGTATACATATTGTTTATGTGGTGCATAGTATGCAATTTTGAATGCAGCCTATGTGAATGACATCAGCTGAAAGGAAGTAAATATGGACCCAAGCTGTTGCCTAGCAATGCAGTTCCGTTGAACGTCTATAATCCCCTGTAAAACAACAAGTTGTCATTTTGACACTTCAGTTTTTTAACAGATTGAACACATGAGTTATAACATGTTGATAAGTGAGCTTCAGAGGTGCTGGTAGGTGTATTTTGTTATCTCTGGACATTGCTAGGCTAGCTGTTTCCAGTCTTTATGCTAAACTAAGTTAACCATACAGATATGTGAGTGGTATTGATCCTCTCATCTATCTGCCAGAAAGCAAATAATCGTATTTCCCAAAATGTCAAACTATTCCCTTAAAACAGAAAAAGGATCCACATATCCGGCCTGCAAATATCTGTTGGGCATAAATCCTTTTCCACCTGTTCAGATATATACTGTGCAATTAAGTTTGAAAGTGTTATTGGCTATCTGATAGTAGGACAGAGGAGGTGGATTTGTTTTGTTTCAGTAGATAACTTTTGTGCTTAGGTTTGGACTTGTGCATGGCATGGTGCCTCGGAAAAAGGATAGCAAAACCCTTCTTAATGGCATTCTCCAAAGAGGAGACCAAGTGATAAAAATCTCCCAGCTTGTCTCCGCCGGGACTCAGAGCTCAGGAGAGCAATAAAAATAAAGCATTTTGTTTCAATTTATCTGTCAGAAAAAAGGCGACTACCAAGGCCGGCGTAATTCCCGAGCTGCCCTTGTTTGACACTCGGCATCGGAAGGGGCCAGAAGAAAGGAGGCAGGCTGCAATGAAAGAGCTAAAGGAGAAACAGGCTATTCTAGAGCAGAGAAGAAAGTAAGTTCAACCATAAAATACCCATTTACCATCCTACTGCACTACATTTTGACCATTAAATTACATTAGAGGAATTGCACAGGGCAGTTAATACCAAAGATGAGACAGAATGTTGTTTCATAAATGCCCAAGAGACAGACAGTAGGGAATCCATGCTATATCCACAAAGTAAATATAGAAAGAATAAGCAATTTTTGCAGACCCCTTTGCAACCATTTTGAAACAACAGCCCCCTTGACATAGATCTATTACAGTGCATTGTTATCCGGCTCTCCCACAGAAGCCAAGAGGCACTTCGGAAGATCACACAGGAGAAGAAGAAAGTGTCCGTGCAGAAGAAAGTGTCTGTGCTGAAGAAGCATGCAGAACAAAGAAAACAAAAGGTACGTGTGGAATAAATCACTTGAATCTCCACCTGCCAACCACAAGGAGGCAGTAGAGCACCGCCTCTGTCACACCGGGTGGAGGACTATTACAATAAATATGATAGAACATTTTGTTAATGAGTTTCCAGGTAGCAGCACAACCAGAGTCAGTGATCCTTAATGATGGTATTTAGGATGGTGCTGTGGAAGGCAGCAACAGATGGCAGAGCTTGTGATGGAGTGCGCCGCATCAGTGATCGCACAGCAGCAACATATAGCTATCAGAGCTGACGTATACACAAACTGTAGACAATGTAGGTGGATGGTTTTGAGTGATTTGACTGTCAGCTGCATCGCCATGCATACAGATGAAGTGTAGCGTATAATGATTGCATTCAAGCAGCAGCAGAGGTGTAAATGTCCTCTGGAAAACACTTTAAAAACCAACCCCGTTTGGGTAATTTGACACAATGAGGCTGTTATGTAACTGCAGCTGTAGGCTGTGTTTGCAACAGCTGTATCATCCTATAGCCTATATGTACACAAGCTCTGCTCTCTAGAACAAAATACTGCTGCTGTACACAATCACAAACACCCCCTCTCTCTGTTACAGGAAGCAGAAACAGACAGAAGTGATACTTTTCAGAGTCAGACGTCTTGCATGTCCATCGCAGAGTGTGAGGAGAACAGGTAAACAGGAACTCAGGGTGAACAAAATACTCCAGACCAGAAATAGTAGTACACAAAAACCTGAAACCTGAGCCAGTATAAGAATCAGACCTGCTGCATTTGGCCAGGAATTACTTTTTTTATTGTATCAGTATGACTGGTAGCTTTCAATTTCAATTCAGTTTTTTAATTTATATATATATAGCGTCAAATCATAGCAGAAGTTATGTCGAGAGGCTTTTCATATAGAGCAGGTGTAGACCGTACTCTATAATTTAGAGACCCAACCAGATGAGCATGCATTCTTCTGCGACAATGGCAAGGAAAAACTCCCCTTTAGCGGGTAGAAACCTTGGGCAAAACCCGGCATCTGCCTCGAGCTTTGACACTGAATGTACAATAAAACTGGGAACATCTTCCTGATATTTAGTTGAAGCTGCAGAAATCAACATCTCAAAGTTTAAAACATGAATGTTTCTGTTTATCTCCATTACCTCCTTTGTACAGATTTAAAGGCAGGGCCTTGAGAGACTAGCAAGAGTACACTAGATTTTTTTAAATGATCCAGCTGAAAAAACGAACCCAGTGTTGCCAACTCTTTTCCAATGAAAGTAGCTAACAGCACTAGCTCCAGAAGTCACTAAATCTAGAGAGAAAGTCGCAAAATCGGCAACACTTTTAGTTTCTGTTCTGTAATAATCTTGCACATGTGGAATTTGCACATTGGTTTACGACCTCATTTCATTTTATTTTAAAGAAAAATTGTAACTTGCACACTTTTCTAATATATAGTATGTCATTGCACACTTTGCTATTGTATGTAGTATGTTATCATTCTAATATATTCTTTATATTGTGTTTACTATAGTTATTATCTCTAGTGTTGATATGTATATTTATTGTAGATTTACTGTTCCTGTGCATTGTCTGGATAACCTGCTGCTGTAAAACAATAATTTCCCAATTTGGGATCAATAAAGTACATCTATCTATCTATCTATCTATCTATCTATCTATCTATCTATATATCTATCTATCTATCTATCTATCAATCTACACTGACAGTCCGTCCCTTCAGGCCTCCCTCCAAAGCCATTCCCCCACAATTATCATTACGAACATAAACATATCATATTGAACGTGAATGGCGAACATGGCTATTGTTAGTACTCAGCCTGTCTACCGGCCTGAACGAATCGATTGGACGGGCTTATTACAGTCCTGCGACATCCACAGATACTGGATTTTTCTTTTTTTTTGTCAAAGCATTTGATTTATTGATTGCTGTCGAGATGTAATAAGAATTTCAACAAATATAACAAAAATGCATCTAAAATCTTTACCAACCCTGCCTTTAATAAGGGAAATCGACACGGCATATTCTGTTCATCTTATCAGTGTAACTGATGAAAAGACTACTGTGCATACTGTATCTGTTATATTTTGAACATTTGTTGTATACAACTTAAAACATTGATGCAGAACAGCCTGAGCTGTAGGAGTACAGAGACTACAGGTCTAAAAGTATCCACCAAATGGCTTTTTGCATTGTCTCCTATCATCAGCCATGCATATGCAGGTGGAGAACTAGAGACCCCTAGTGGACAAAGAGAGACCGTACACCCACCACAGAACATCAGCAGTTTCTTTTGTTCTTCTTGAGCAACATTATGCCCAAAAACAGATGACCCAGATCAGATAGTACACCTTAGAATTTTCTGTTTTCATCCATAGAATAAATCTTAACTTAAGTGGAAAACAGTCACTCACAGTCTTGCAGTTTTAATCAGTTGTCTACCACACCTAAAGGCTATACACCGCTGGCATCTAAATATTCAGTATTTTGGTATGTCATTGACCTTTGACCTGTGTTTCCCTCCAGATCAGCCCGTGTGATGGAGCGGCAGATCCGTTCCCGTGTTGAGACGATCCAGGAGAGACACAGGAATCCCAGGGTCAGGACCACCGAGCAGTTGGCAGCGACAGAGCAAGATTTGGAGGAGGTCAGGCCTATACTTCATTATTCACACAACTCATCTAAATTGAACTCATACGTTATTGATCTGTCTTTGTTTTTGTTTTTTTTGTTTGAATGTCAGATGAGGAAGCTCCAGACTAGGCTTCTGGAGAGGAAGAGAAATCCGGGAAGAGAT
Source organism: Hozukius guyotensis (assembly GCA_916700995.1). NCBI lineage: Eukaryota > Metazoa > Chordata > Actinopteri > Perciformes > Sebastidae > Hozukius > Hozukius guyotensis. The sequence continues at coordinate 13,324 of CAKALU010059266.1, forward strand.
CTTGGAAAATGTTTCACTATCGTCACCGGAGACACCTGGCCGAGTTTCACTGACGAGTAGCAGGGATTATAATGTCTGTTTGAGTTTGGAGGTATTCAATTCGTACTCAAAATTCATTGTAAATACTAATACCTTTATGAATGAACTCTTATTATACAAATAAAGATCACGGTGCTGTTACTGAGCAAGTGAGTGTTTTGAAATTGTCTTTCTTTTGGACTTTTGCAAGACATTATACAAACTAGTCATGTTTCCAATTTACCTTACCTTATTATCATTTAGTGCCTCTAATATGTACAAAGCAAGTCTGGTATTTACTGTGTGAAATGAAGCTATTCGGTTGTTAAATGTTACATTGACTCACCAGAAATAATAGCAGAAGCCTCATAATAAAAAAATGAAATACCACCACACAATGTCAATTAACCAAGGCTTGAAAGAGGTAAATAAAGGTAAACCTGACCTCAAGTCACCTATCATTTATTTTCAGATTAGGATAGACCCACCTTTTTAGTCTGACATAAATAATAATAAACAATCAGAATCAGATTTATTTTGCCAAGTACATACATAAAGTACATACATAGGAATTTAACTCTGGTTTAATGCAGCTCTCTCTATGTACTTAAACAGAATAGAAATAACAGCTAGGAAGATAAAGGTGAGGAATAGACAGGACTGTTATGTACACAAGTAGTGACAAAATAGGTGTGTATATAAATATTATATAAATATGTATAAAAAACACCAATAACCAAGAATAAAATAAAATGTCTCCATACAAGTCAAGTGGAAGTTGTAAACAATACAAATAGTGCAAAGATGAATACAAATTAGTAGTGGGTAGATTTGCAGCAAGATACGTATACATTTTGAAGGATTTAAAGGGCATTTTGCTCTCTCTATTTACTTATACATAATAGAAACAGCTAGGAACAAGACCAACAAAGCTACACATATAAAAGTGAGTAATAGACAGGACTGGACCTCACAACCGCCTGTTCTCCCTCCTGCCCACTGGTAGAAGATACAGGACCCCCAGGACTCACACCAGCAGACTGAGGAACCGTTTTTCCCCCAGGCCATCAGACTTTTAAATAGATAATTCATACGACACCTTCTCACACAAAAAGTACCTCAATCATATATCTTGTACTGTATATACTGTATATGTTCTTAATAAGCCTGTATATGTTCTTAATATGCCTTGTACAAAGTATTTCTTATATATGTACATTCATACTTCCTGATATGTATATGTTCTTAATATGCCTTGTACAAAGTATTTCCTTTTATAATTGTAATATAACTTATTTTTAATGGAGCTTCCCAGCAAAAAGTATTTCTCATGATTGTACTTGTATAACCGGGGTGACAATAAACATCTTGAATCTTGAATCTTGACTGTTATGTACACAAGTAGTGACAAAATAGGTGTAAATCCCACATATGTAGGTATGTATATTAAAAAAAGCACCAATGACCAAGAATAAAACAAAATGTCTATATACAAGTCAAGTGGAAGTTGTAAACAATACAAATAGTGCAGAGATAAATAAAAATGAGTAGTTGGTAGATTTGCAGCAAGATAGGTATACATGCATTTTAGCAAATAGCACATTTAATGCTGTTGTGAAACTAATTGTTGTTTACATTGATGAATATTTAGAGGTCAAATTTCACCACCATATTGCATACAACGTGTTAGACATTGCATCCATATTGTTATTATGTTTTCCAGTAATAATGGCAGTATAAGTTAGTAGTCATCAGCCTCTCTGCTGTGTGAACCGGAGGTCTCCCAGAGGTAAACTCATGGATGGCATCAAACAAGTCAAAGTGAGCCTTGAAGGGGGAGGAGGCATATATATATATATATATACTGTATATATATATATGTGTATTCACTAGCTGGACAGATAAAGGTGAGTAATAGACAGGACTGTTATGTACACAAGTAGTGACAAAATAGGTGTGTATATAAATATATAGTATATATATACATATGTATATATATACACATATATATACATAGATACACATATATATTTTTTTTTTATTGTGTGTGCGTATATATGTATATATATACACATATATATACATATATATACATATGTATATATGTATATATATGTTTTTTATTGTATTCTTGGTCATTGGTGCTTTATATATATATATAAAGCACCAATGACCAAGACAAGAATACAATAAAATGTCTATATACAAGTCAAGTGGAAGTGGTAAACAATACAAATAGATTTGCAGCAAGATCGGTATAGGCTACATTTTGAAGGATTTAAAAGGTATTTTAGCAAATAGAACATTTAATGCTGTTGTGTAACTAATTGTGGTTTACATTGATGAATATTTAGAGGTCACTTTTGTCACCACCATATCGCTTACAACGTGTTAGACAATGCATCCATATTATTATCCAGTATAATAATGTTAGTATAAGTTAGCAGTCATCAGCCTCTCTCTATGTGAACCGGAGGTCTCCCCGAGGTAAACTCATGGATGGCATGAAACAAGTCAAAGTGAGCCTTGGAGGGGAGAGGAGAGGCCTTCTTCTTCTTGTTGTCTTCAGAGATCTCTGCTCCTCTCCAGCACACTAAGGCATCGTGATGTCAGCGGTGGCAGTAGCAGTAGACTGTAGTAATTGACTTCTTGGTGGTGGGGGTGATGGTGATGGTGATGATGGCGTCATTTTAATGCCCTGCTGGTTGTAGCTTCCTCCTCCCTGCTGCTCTCCCAATAATAGCGAAGGTGTAGACGGATCTCTGGCCTGGTCCCGACGCGACCGTGGCTCCCTTGGCCGGGATCGAGCACCGCCGAGCCGGACGACTGACGCCGGGAAACATGGAGGCTGCTGCGGCCGAGGAGGAGCTGCGGGCCGGCTGTCGGGTACCTGTCACTATCGATCAGATAGTTAACGACACACTGGTGGTGACGCTGACCTACCGAGAGAGGAGCTACACGGGCATACTACTGGACTGCGACAAGAAGTGAGTGTTATTATTGTGTGTTTATATTTGGGAATTAATGTGCAGGTAACAGCTACCTTTTGATGCTAACGAGCTAGCTGCGAGCTAACAGGGCCTCCATACAAAAGACTGGCAGGTTAGCTTGTTGCTAGCTCGTTGCTAATGGCAACCTGACTAAATTTCAGCTCATAATGACAAGTTTAAACACGTTATTTCACTATGTGTGAACTACTGAACAGCTTGGTAGTGCTCCTATGTATATATATTGATGATTACTTCACTTATTGAACAATTAAAGTCAATGGGTTCATGTATAGCTTATTGTTAGCCTCATCAAAGACAGCAGCTATTGAGTAAAAAGGATAGATAGGCCTCTGGCTCAATAGTATTATGTATTATGTTTTCATGTGTTTTTTACATACAGATTGGCATTGCATTGGTGCACTAGTTTTCTTTCAGTTCAGATAAACATGAGACATGGCTCTTTATAAGCAGCCACTTTTTGATGTTGCAGAAAACAATGGAAAAGACAATAAAAGGTGCAATGTGGGATTTGATTACAGCAGCTATTGAGTAAAAAGGGTAGGTAGGCCTCTGGTTGACTGGTATTCTGTATATGTTTTGATGTGTTTTACATATTGCATTGGTGTACTAGTTTTCTTTCAGTTCAGATAAAATGAAATGCAGTTGCAGCCACTTTTGATGTTGCAGAAAACAATGGAAAAGACAATAAAAGGTGAATGTGGGATTTGATTAAATCAACTCTTTAAACCTGGTTCTGATGAGATCCAGTGACCATCTTGGGGGCTCTGTGCTTGACAGGAAAAAAGGCCCACTCTTTACAGTTAATAACAAGAAAACAGCTTAGTAGTGCTCCTATCTATATATATATTGATAATGACTTCACTTAAAGAACAACTAAAGTCAATGGGTTCATGTATAGCTTATTGTTAGCCTCATCAAAGACAGCAGCTATTGAGTAAATAGGGTAGGTAGGTAGGCCTCTGGATGAATAGTGTTCTGTATATGTTTTGATGTGTTTTACATATTGCATTGGTGTACTAGTTTTCTTTTCAGTTCAGATAAAATGAAATACAGTTGTTGAGACATGGCTCTTTATAATCAGCCACTTTTGATCTCGCAGAAAACAATGGAAAAGACAATAAAAGGTGCATGTGGGATTTGATTACAGCAGCTATTGAGTAAAAAGGGTAGGTAGGCCTCTGGTTGAAGAGTATTCTGTATATGTTTTGATGTGTTTTTTACATACAGATGGCATTGCATTGGTGCACTAGTTTTCTTTCAGTTCAGATAAACATGGATAAACATGAGACATGGCTCTTCATAACCAGCCACTTTTGATCCTGCAGAAAACAATAGAAAAGACAATAAAAGGTGCATGTTGGGATTTGATTAAATCATTTCTTTAAAACCTGGTTCTGATGAGATCCAGTGATCATCTTGGGCTCTGTGCTTGACAGGAAAAAAGGCCCACACTTTACAGTTAATAGCACAATACTGTTCATAATGAGAGAACCTTATAAGTAAATAATGTCATATATCAGTGTTTGCTATCTCTCTTGTGTCACATGAATATAAGCCTTGTGTTGCTCCTGGTGCTGTGTGCACCTTAAAAGCCACTGGCTTTTAGACTATTTATAGACGAGCAGAATCAGAATCTGACCAGCTTTGCCCCTTTAGTATGCTTAGATGGTTTTTCATGTGAGAGCTCACGCTGTCCTGAAAATAACCCACCCAAATGGGAAAAGGCAGGCCTTGGAATAACTCAAAATAGGCCCCATATTTCAGGCCTCGTCACTGACAAAATTTGACTTCTTCTTCCTTTTCAGCTCATGGAAATACATTTCCTGTCATTGTCTCCCACAGGTTTTTTTTTGTTTTTTTTCATATTGTCACCGTCTAGGCCTATCATTCAGGCATCTAGTTACACTGTACACAACATGAACTGGCAACAGCGCGCGGTGAATCATGGCTGGTCATATGCTGTGTGTCCTTGTACTGTGGTTAACTAGCACTGCCCGTTCCCTGTCACAGGCAGCCCTGTTTGTGCCGTGTCAATCATCGTGAAGGCTAATATTCGGCTGCTTTAGGAGCACGTATAAAAAAGGTGAGAAGGGAACAAGCCAGCGCCGAGAGACTATTATTCGGAGATGCCTGCCAGCTACTCCTCCTGGGGAGGAAAACGGGCTCCCCAAATGTGCACTAATTAATAATCTCACCACACATAAGGCCCTGAATAGACACGGATGCAAAAACAAACTGAAATCTCCTGGCTCCTTCCCTACATCTCTGAATCCCGAGTGATTCATGGGATTGTTTTTGTTCAGTCAGATGTTGGGGAGGGTGGG
>CAKALU010059266.1:18696-52656 GCA_916700995.1 Hozukius guyotensis
GTTCCTGGGCATCCTGTAGTCTCTTTGTCTGCTGTCTCCTGACTAAAGCAGCACAGCCATGTTACTGTTGCCTGCCAGCCACCTCTCAAAGACTCCTTGGCAGTTGGGCCTTCTTTGGACATGTTTGCTGCAACGAAAAAGGAACATGAACATCACTCAAAGAGACTCAGTGATACTATAGCTCCATTTTTGTGGCCTAAAGGCAGCAGCACAGATAATCGCTTGGCTGCTCGCGGACCCCAACCCCCACGCGTAAAGAATTTTCAGCATACAGGTGACAGGAGAGTGGCGTCAGTGTGTCCAGTCACAGTTAAACAAAATGGTAGAATAGGTTTTCACTCATAGGGAAGGCTGTGGGTGCTCTTTTGGCTTAATTGAAACATCATCTGACATGGTGAAATACAAGCACGGCATTACAGTATCGTTCTTGTGGAGGAAATTGCTTAACTAAAAAATTCAAGAAATGCTTGTCATGTGTAACAAGAATGTCTGTGCTGATTTGCATCTAACGAAGCTCAATGAGACACACAGTTATTCATTTATTGTTGCTTTTTTTTCTCTTCTTTGTTTTAGGACTGGGCTATTCTGTCTACCAGATTTCACAGCAAAACCCGAGGACTTTCCGATACCTATACCGGCTTGTGAAGTCCCAGAAGTTCTGAGTGAGGAGCCGGTTTCCAAATCTCCCAGCCAGGATTCACAGAGACCAAAGGATGAAAACACTCTCCCAGAAAGCAGCATACCTGCCGCACCTGTTCCCTGCCCCGTACCCACACCAGTGCCAGCTGGACAGACTCCTTACCCTCCTTATTTTGAAGGAGCCCCCTTCCCTCATCCCTTATGGGTGCGCCACAGCTACAGCCAATGGGTACCTCAGCCCCCGCCACGACCAATCAAGAGAAAGAAGAGGCGGTCGCGAGAGCCTGGCCGCATGACCATGAGTACTATCCGTCTGCGGCCGCGGCAGGTACTGTGCGAAAAGTGCAAGAACACGCTGAATAGCGACGAGGACAGCAAAGACGGCATGAGCAACACTAAGACTTCTAGAAAAGAGAATGCACTACAGAGCGAAGATGACGCCGACGACAAGGATAGCCCCTCTAAGCTGTCGAGAAAAGAGGACGTAGTTGCAAGCAGGGACGCTAAGAGACGTGAAAATGGCACCAGCCTTGACGGCAAACGCCTCAGGAAGGACAAAAGGGGGGACGCTGAAGGGGAGAAGTTCCCCGGAGGTGACATTATCCCCCACAGTCCTGTCATAAAGATCTCCTACAGCACGCCACAGGGCAAGGGGGAGGTCATGAAGATCCCCGCCAGAGTCCACGGTTCCGTCAAGCCGTTCTGCCCCAAACAGCTGGTGCAGAATGGCGTGGGAGAAAATGGCAAGACGCCTTCTGATCCCACTAAGGAGCAACGGCACATTTTAGATGCCACAAGGTCCGGCCTCACCGTGTCCATTCCCAAACTCAAACTAACCAGACCTTTTACTACCGTGGGTCAGGACTTGCCTTCTCCAAAGATCCACTTGAGACCCCCTCAGAGGGACGGCGAGGAGAGTGTGGTCGAGTACGAGGCAGAACTTGTAGGAGGCACCAGGAGACGAAGCCCCAGGGTGCCCGGTCCCTGCCTCCCCCACTCTGAAGACTCAGGGGAAGGTAAAAACTCTCTGGAGTTGTGGTCGGGGAGTTCGGGAGAGGAGGCGGACCGCGGCCACAGCGACCTCACCCTTCTCATCAATTTCCGTAAGCGTAAAGCGGATTCTTCTAGCCTGTCGGTCTGCAGCAGCGACAGTCTAGATGAGTCCAAGTCCTTCAGCTCCGACGGCACCTCGCCAGAGCTGTGCGACCTGGCGCCAGGTGAAGACCTGTCCGTAACCTCGTCTTCTGTACCCTCGCGGGAAGACTGCAAGACAGTGCCGCCGCTTACGGTGCGGCTTCACACCCGCAGCATGACAAAGTGCGTAACAGAGGAGGGTCACGCCGTGGCGGTGGGCGACATCGTGTGGGGGAAGATCCACGGCTTCCCCTGGTGGCCGGCACGTGTCCTCAGCATCAGCGGCACCCGCAAGGAGGAGACGGCCAGCTGCGAGGCGCAGTGGCCCCAGGCGAAGGTGGCGTGGTTCGGTTCGCCCACCACCTCCCAGCTCTCCGTTGCCAAACTGTCGCCCTTCAGGGAGCTCTTCAGGTCCCGCTTCAACCGCAAGAAGAAAGGGATGTACCGGAGAGCCATCCTGGAGGCAGCCAAGGCCGTGGGCCACATGAGCCCAGAGATTACATCGCTGCTCTCCCACGGTGACACGTAGGTTAGTTCACAGCAGTTAGACGTTACATGTGGTTGCATCACATCGACTATTTTAGATAAATATGTCCTTGTGCTTTCCAAGACTTAAAGTAGGGCTGGGTGATGAATTGAAACTGTTGGTATGTTTGATTAATTAATTCCTTCTGACAGGCTGTAGCCGACCCCTTCAACGCACCCGAAAGTACAACAACAAACCGCTATGTAGTTAACTGAGAGTGTCCAGGCTAACTCAGAGAAAAGTGCTCAAATGTAGGAAACATTGCAACTGGGCTGGTACAAAAGGTAGATGCCATGACGGTGGTGTGCATACTCTGCTCCAGTAATCATGATACTGAGCAGAACAAAGCTAAATGCTGTTGGAAGATAGCTGCAAAAATCAAAGAATATGAAGAGTGTATGGCCATGAAAAAAGACGCAGCAGTCTATTACTCAGGCATTTGCAGGAAGCTGTACTTATATTTATTTCAAGGTTAAAGTGCCCCCTTTATTTTAAAGAACACCAATACATCTCTTTTTAATCATTAAACATACAGTATGCATAAGATGCAATGGCAAACTGACTCAACTAGGAGATAACTAAGGAGTTCTGAACATTTAGGATGTACTTTGTACCTAAAGGACAAACTGCTAACTCTTTTGAGGCTTTGCAGTTAGAGTTGAGATTTGATAACCCAGTATCAAAGCCACTTTTTCAATCTGACTCTATTCAAATACTTTATTGAGTCTTTTTCGGTTTAGCGTTATATTTTCTTTAAAATAACTTCAAGTCTCAAGAGATTCAGTTGAAATCTCAAGGCTGAAATGCCAGAAAGAGTTTTGAGTGGTAGTTTAACTCAAAATAAACTTTTACATAGTAAAAAATACATGTATAGCAGCAGAGGATATGACATTTTGATTTGATATTTATCTGACAACTTGATACAAATATGAAGCTGCTGATTCAAAATTACAAAGTTGATCAGTTTCATGTATTGATATGATATGAATTAAAGTTTAACTGGGAGATTCTGACTCGTGAAACTGCTGGGACGCCGGTACCCGGTACATTTTACTGGAGAAGATGAATCACTGTTGTTAAAACTACAAAAATACTCAAGTTTCTTCCCTCACAGATGATCTTTGGCTGAGCACAGACACCAGCTTGCAGAGAGCCCTCTAACCAGACTACAGACAAGTTTAATTTAGGCCTGTTATCAAGTTACTCACTGAATTAACATTAATCAGCGACAGCTGATATGACCAGCCGCCATCACAGTCTGTTATTTTAACTGTGTGATAGTGACGGCTAAAAATGAGAAGCTGCTACCTGAATGTTTAGCACATTGCTGCTCTTTGCTAATAAGAGGAAGCAGAGAAGATTTATTAATGTTTGACTTGAGCAAATCTGTGTTATGTCAGCTCAGGTGTCAGAAGTCAGTCGCACTGTAGAGCCCTGATATCCTAATGACATTCCATAACCCTAAAATATCCTGCAGATTGAACGAGACACCATGACGGTGGTAATCACATCTATTTAAGATGTTTGGTAAACGCAAAGAGTCATAATCCTCAGTGCATAGAATTAGTAAAACGTTCACTGCAAGGACGAAGGTGCACAAGTGTATTTGTAAAGGTGTCATTGTCATTACTGTGAATTGTGAATATATTTCAGGTCATATTGTCCAGCCCTATCCTTAAATGTCTTTGATAATAGCTTATTTGACGATGTTCATGTTAAACTTTGGGGGGAATGTGAGCTGAGTGAACATGATTCTGCACTAAACCTGTTTATTTAAACTAGGGATGCAAAACCGAACCGTTCAATGACGTACAAACTGTGGGCTTGTTGAACCGTTGCACCATTATTAAATACAGGCCTGCTAATTATTTGATGAGGTGCCGGAGACATAGAAGAGGCAATTAGCTGAAGATAGGCCACTTGACCGTCAAGTAACCTGTCGTATTTCATGTATAAAATCAGTTTTATGGCTTCATTTAATATAGATTATTACTATCAATCAATCTATTTTGGAGTTCAAACACATTGGAAAATGTTTTTCTTTGGGCTGTCAATCGATTAAAATATTCAATCGCAAATTGTATCTGTTCAAAATGTACCTTAAAGGGAGATTTGTCAAGTATTTAATATTCTTATCAACATGGGAGTGGGCAAATACGCTTGCTTTATGCAAATGTATGTATATATTTATTATTGAAAATCAATTAACGACACAAAACAATGACAAATATTGTGGAGAAACCCTCACAGGTACTGCATTTAGCATAAAAAATATGCTCAAATCATAACAGGGCAAACTGCAGCCCAACAGGCAACAACAGCTGTTAGTGTGTCAGTGTGCTGACTTGACTATGTCTTGCCCCAAACTGCATGTGATTATCATAAAGTGGGCATGTCTGTAAAGGGGAGATTCGTGGGTACCCATAGAACCCATTTTCATTCACATATCTTGAGGTCAGAGGTCAAGGGACCCCTTTGAAAATGGCCATGCCAGTTTTTCCTCACCAAAATTTAGTGTAAATTTGGAGCGTTATTTAACCTCTTTCGCGACAAGCTAGTATGACATGGTTGGTACCAACGGATTCCTTAGGTTTTGTAGTTTCATATGATGATACGTTAAAGAAATCAGTGGCGTTAAAACGAATTTGCGTTATTGTGTTAACATTGACAGCCCTAGTTTTTCTTCTCCTTAATGTGCAAAACGAACAGAACAGAAACCGCAACACAAACCGAACCTTGGGCTTGTTGAATCACTAATTTGAACAAATATTTAGTTACGCCGTGCCAGCCTAGGGGACTCCAGCTGCATTGATGTCATGAAGGAGTTGCTGTGTTCAAAGCAGCAAAATAAACATTAATACCAGCTTTAATGATGGCACGGGCTGCAATGCTTACCGTCGACAGCAATACACAATACTGCTTTTAGCACAATGAAAGTAATTCAAAGGTATTATGTACTGCAAGCGCACAACATTTTTTCTGTTATGTCTTAAAAGCACGCTGTCATACTGTGGCTATGCTTGCAAGCTTGTTCCCTTGGTTTCCTGGTGCATTTCTCCTGTGTAGCCAAGCAGCAGGTCCTCAACACACACTCAAAGGTTAAATATTGCCTTTTGAGTGATATGAGAGACAGACAGGCTGCTCCCAACCCCTTCTGTTTGCTCTGATATGGGCTCGGTAGCCAGGAAGAGGTTGGTTGTAGTCGAGAGCAGTAAGGAGTTAAGACGAGCCTTTATTTGGTACTTTTTTCCAGAGCTCATAAAGGAAGCGTTTTTCTTTGCTCTGTCAGCTGGAATGTAGCTGACGGTTCACTTCACAGCGCTCCATAATCTGCAGATGACTAACATGACATGTTCAGAAGCACATCTCGCTCTCTCTCTGTCTTGTGTTAAGACTTTGCTGCACCGGATATATGACCTGCCTTGTTTGCTCATCATGTCTTTACTTTGTGCCTCTTCTTTTCTCTCTCTCTCTCTCGTGTAGAGGCTGAGGACTGAAGAGAGGTCTCCGAAGTTTTTCTGAATTCTCAGACTGTGTCATCAAGACCCGGGAGGGGAGTACGTGTGGTTGCCACGGCTACTATTTATATGCCGTTTTTTTTTTTTTTTTGTTGTTTTTTCACAAGGCTGGTTGAAAAATGGCCGCCAAGGTGGAGCGTTGTTGAGACTGGATAAGGGAGCAAAAAAAGAAAAAAAAAGGGCCAGGCATCTCATGGTCTACTATGAACTATTCCTCCTTTTTATTTTTTGTTTTTCTAGATTTAATCATATTTCAATAGAGCTGAATAACGACACTACAAGGACCCAAATGTATTTATTATTATCTGTAATGGTTTATTATGATCCACCCTTCCACTACAACTCTCGCAAAAACCTCCCAGTCTGCTGCTGTCATTATCGCGGTCCTCGCCCGCTGATGTGTTCACTGCGAGGTCTGGCAAGAGGAAGCCGGTGGCGTCTTTAAAGGAATACCCCCTCACACACACACACACACAAACACACACACTTGGACATGAGCCGTTTGACCACGGTTTTAAAAAAAGTCTTACTTCTGATAATGTGAACGGCTCCATCCAGAGACAGTAGTGACTGTTCCCGCTCTTCTAGCGATCAGTGTTCCATCCTCGTAGCCTTCTGCGACATTAGTTGGATTTGTGGATGTATTTATACTGAACTCTCCAGAATCATGTTGTGTCTCTCTTCCATTTCATTTTTAACTTGTCATGTCAACGAACTTCCCCCCCCCCCTTCCTCCCAACTCTTTTCTTTTTTCCCTGAGAACCATTTTTACATCACTTTAATTATTTAAAGCGTAAGAAAAAAAAAGCACTTTATCTGTACCTTGGTGGCCTGCTGTAAGCTCACTGTCCGAGACACAGCCCTGATAGGCAGCAGGGGAGTTCAGAAGTCTTTGTGGTTGACTATCCATGGCCTTGGAGATACAAAAAAAAATCTTTTCTTTTATTTTATTGTACGATTTCGGGGACACCAGACACCGATGGTTGTGTACACTGTATTCTCGCATTTGACTCTCAGCTACACACACACTACAAACAATCCACATTTCCACTGGAGAAACATGGGTGAACAAATGTGCCCCCTATGCATTATCAGTTAAAGCTTTATGAGTGACGTTTGGGAGAGAAAAAAATAAATAACATGCTGTAAGAATACTGTGAATTCAACTGCTGAGTGTGCTGAAGAAAAGCAGTTATTGAGTCATCTGGTAAAAGCAGACTGCAACGCTGACCTTTAGTGACCTTTGTGTTGAAAGCAGCACTGTTGGAATAAGGAGAGAGGTGGGGGGGGCAGTGAAGGCAAGATGCTGTCAAGCACAGCCCGGTCTGTATTAAAAACGTACCGAAGATTGCACACAGTCACGCTCAGCCAACCAGCCCGTCTCCCTTCCTTCTGCCGGTCTGGGAACACTTTGTTCAGATCGAGGCTGAAAACTAGCCGGTTGATTGTCAGTGAGGGGGAGTGTGTTTGTTAAAGGGGGGAAAGCAGGTAACGCACTCCTCCCATCTTGATAATCTGCGGTTTGACTGTTTGCTGTCAAGCCCGGCTAGTTTCCAGGCCGCCTTACACAGCGAGGAGTCTAAATGTACGTATGCCTGAGAGGGGAAACGGCCGTCAGGATTTTCCCCGTGTATGAGCAACATGGCTATCTACTGTTGCCCACGTTGGTCAATGTTATTGGCTACTTTTTTTGTTTTCTTTTTTACATGTACTGTACATAAAATAAAATATAAAGCAATACCTGTGCGGTTGTGGATGGGTCACTGTTATTTTGAATGATTGAATTGCTGAAATGTTTTGAGTCTTGATGCTTGAGTCGTATTACTTTTATCTATTAATATCTTAGGAGCCTCATTAACGACTATTAGTTAGATGAGAAGATCAATACCACTTTCGTATCTGTATGGTAAATATATTTCTACAGCTAGCATGGTTAGCTTAGCAAAAAAGACAGGGAAACAGCTAGACAGCTTGCTGTTTTACACTTCCTTTTATTATAGTTTAAACAAACAAGATATAACTTGTGAATGAGTGAGTTTAAGAGGTTGTTGTAGGCAGATTTAGTTCCCTTTGGACGGAGCCAGACAAGCTGTTTCCACCTGTTTTCAGTCTTTATGCTAAGCTAAGATAAGCTAACCACCTGGCTGTAACTTCATATTTAAGGCATAGGTGTCAGAGTGGCATCGATCTTCTCATCCAAGCCTCTGCAAGAAAGCAAATATATCCAAAAACTACTGCTTGAATCTTTCCAAGCTTTAAGTTGTTTGTAGACGTGGATCTGTTTCAGGTTGCAACCACTCAGCCACTGGTCCTCTGATTTCTATGTGGTCTATGTGGTCCTGGTCCTGTTGCATATGCTCCGGTTCAGCATTTGGGACTTTGGGAGTCCGTACTGCTGAAATGGCGCTGCTGCTTTTGGTCCTTTCTGTTCTTATTTGACGTAGGGACCATTTAAAGGCAATTTAAACCCTAACAATACACAGAGGCTTTTATCTGACGCGCCCTGCAGTGATCTGGCTGCATCTTTGAGTGGAAAGGGAGCTAAATATAGAAAGGTTATTGGCCCACGGTTATTATTATTATTGGCACGAATCCATGATGTTGTTTCCTCTACGATAGGCTCTCCCTTGTATCTTCCTTCCTCACCCGTCTTCCAGGCTTCTCTTCCTCAGCTGTGACCGTGCCATGTGTTGATTTGTAGTGTCATAAACAGGGTTAAGTGCATCTGTTGCATAAGTAGTGTGTGCAGCTCAGTGGACAAACCGGTCAAGGTGAGGTTGACCTCGTCTGGCCGTCTCCTGATCAGATAATTTAGCTATAGAGGCTCAGCTGTACGTCGCCCTCCCCCCCCTCGCCTGCTCTCATTTCATACCACTGACCTGACTGAGTCCACTGTCAGACATTTCATTAACTCGCCACCCTGTTTCCCTTGAAGCTGCCCCTAAAGCAAACAGCCAGTGTGTGGTATTAAACAGATATTCTAGAAATAGACCAGTTTGGGTGTTAACGGCCAGTACTACTACTATAGCTACTAGTGTGAAGAGTTCAATTCTATCACAGCTGCACCAATAGATCCAGTTTTTAGTGATTCTGCTGCAACATTTCACTAAAATGGGACAGTTATTCAGCTCTGAAAAGTGCATAAATCTCCCTTTAAAAGATGGAAAACGTCACACAATTGCCAGACATGCCTCACCTCTCTGATAAACTGAGCGTAACAAACCTTTTTATCAGGTTATACTGACGTCTCTATTAGATACATCCTCGAAGAAACAGAATAAGAAGATGGATACCACTCTCCTATCTGTCCCTTTGTTTTTCGCTCACCGTAAGGTATAATTTGTCATCAAAAAGTGTGCAAGGAACGCCATTCACTGTTTCTAAGCAACAACAACAGCAGTTGCAGCTGATATCTTATTGGTTGCGCTTTGAAAATTCATCGATTATCGAGAAAATAAGTAAAAGTACAAAAGCATTAGCATCAAAATATACTTTAGGTACCAAAAGTAAAAGTACTCATTATGCAGAATGAACCATTTCATAATAACAGAAATTATGTTACTGGATTAGCTTAACCTATAATAATACGTCTTACTTTATAAGTGGCTATATATTTTGTATTAATAATTTAAATCTGCAAAGTAACTAGTAATTATCAAATAAATGTAACGGAGTATAAAGTACAATATTTGCCTCCAAAAATGTAGTGTAGTAGAAGTATAAAGTAGCATAAAATGGGAATACTCAGATAAACTATAAATACCTCAAAATTGTACTTAAGTACAGCATTTTAGTTAATGTGCTTCATTACATTCCAACACTGGAGGGGTCTAATAAAAGATCCCAGAAAGACTACAGTTGCATTATGGGAAATGTAGGCTACAGTGTTAAAGGATTTTGCCCCATACTAGGGACTAAATGTCAGGATAGGTCAGCGGCAACCGAGGTCAAACTTGAAATATTTATGCAATACAAACTTTTAGCGCAGCGCCACGCCAAGGGTAGCGTTTCCGCCTAGTTGGGCGGCACCGTTTTCCCCATAGGAAAACAATGGCACAGCCAGTGCAGAATGCTTTTTCCGCTCATCATGTGTGGTCAGCTTAAGTGGCTCTGTTGGTTTTTCTACTTTGTGTTAAGTCTGTTTCTTCCCGCAGGCCAGCCCTCGCCATCTGAGTCCGTGTTTGGCTCAGTGGCCGTTGCTTAGAGTCGATCCAGCACACTGTTCAGGCAGGTGAGGCTGAGGAGAGGGAAGGCACGCACGCTGCATTTTCTGAACCTAGCTATGCCACACGCAAATAAACACAAACATTTGATGCACACGATGTGTGAAACAAAGACGCTGTGTTTGCTGGGAGACCTGCAGGCAGGACAGCAGCGACCACTGTGGAGAGATTTATCATGCTGGGGGCAGTTTTCACTGAAGTGGAGCCAACATGGCCTTCCACTGTGGAGCCCCCGGCTATGAAGGGGGACATGTCTGCTCCAGTTTATTCACAATGGGCATTCATATCCTATTATTAGGCCTATCTTTGATTCTGAGATTATATTCCCTTTTTATTCATTTGGATATTAATAAATGTGCATGCATACAAACACTTCATCCAACACATGACCTTAACTTGAATATGAGCTAGCGGCTTCAGTCCTGAGAGCTCAGTGTAAACACATGCAAATAGACGTAACACGATCAAATGAAGGAAACATGCAGCATAACAGTCAATTTTTTACCATAGTTGTGGCCCGTACATTGTGTACACTTTCTGTAAGTGAAGGTGAAGATGTCTGCAATTGGCCTATTCACACGAAAAGGCATATGAATGTCACAATAACGCGCAAGGCATTTAGCGTGCAATAAGAAGGCCTTCCTTGCTTTTGGCGTATCATTTTTACGCCATGGAGTCTGAGTGCAATGTAAACGCTCAGAGCTTGTGACGTAGAATAAAAAAACGAGAAAGACTGCTTGAGTGGGCGGGGCAACACATTCTCGTCCCAACTCGTCATATACTGACACTTTGTCAGACCACTTTTCAGTTGCAGTTAACACGTGCTTAATGTTGTGAATTAAACAAAACCACTTTGTTAGGTTTAGGAAAAAAACTACATGGTTGAGATTAAAACTACTACGTTTGTAAAGTGAAAATGAAACTGGACGTTTTGAACACGGGACACGAACAAACAGCTGATTGTAACGTAAAATTGAAACTTAACGCACGGGACGCAAACTGTGAGGGTCACTTGCCACTCAGCAGGCTGGTTGGGTTAACTATTTCTGAGGAGGGTCAGCTGTGGAGCCTAATTGTCCTGATGAGGATCAGGTCTGTGAAGCCTATATTTACTCCTGGTTTCAGTGCTCAGGTGATGACTCATTGTCTCTTTGTCAGAGGTATAGTGAGAGTGCTGTCCTGTTTTTGCTCTATTTGTATAGGGGTGTATGAATCTGCAGAAGTACCATGTGAACCTGTCTGTGGGATTCACTCACCATTTAGCTTCTTCTCAGAGCTGGAGTCTCTTAGAGTGGGTTAGGTCTGTGTGGCCTGCCTTCGCTAGTTCTTTTGTTTTATTTATGTTCTAGTCAGCTGCTCGGCAGCAGCGTTTTACTTTTAGTCTTTTCAAGATATATTGAGTGTCGGCAGCCTTCCTTTTAGGCCTGTTTTCATTTGGTGTTTCCCCACTCCCTTTAAATCGCTTGCGATTTTTGTGGTTAACCTTCGGCATTAACTTTTAGATTCCCCTGGTCCGCAATTGCGTCCCTCTCCCCGTTCCCCTGACAGCAAACAGTGTATTCCTGGATGAAAGCCTTGTGTTTGTTGGACCCCTCCACCTCCCTTCCCGCCCATCCTGTGTGTCTTTTCGCTCTTTAAACTACGTCACCACACTCCCGGCGCACTTTCTCTGAGCGTTTACTGTTGCCGTGGATGGGTGTACATTGTAGTTAATGGAAAGCCAAGTGCGTCTTATACCGATGCTAAAGGTTGTGCGTCGGTATCTAACGCTGACGACCGTGACTAAGTGTTGGTATTTGACGCCCTGGGAATGAGATAGTGACATGGGCGACGAGTTTTAACCACGAGACCGGGATTCAATACCGATGTGTTAATTTGTAAGTAGCGTTAGTGACATTTGCGACGTGTTTTCCCTACTGATGTTATCTTGGTTCCGTACCTATTTGACTTAATTCATGTACTTATTTTTAGCCCAGCCATGACGTTTTTCCTAAACCTAACTAAGTGGTTTTGTTGCCTAAACTGTGGACGTTACCATTGCAATTTTGTGCTATTTATACACCTTCCTGTGACACCAAGTTGCTGTAATAATATCTGTTTAAAGCAATCACAATGTTAAAACGGAAAACTAAAAATTGTTAACTCCGTTGTTGAATTGACTTTTCCAACGCTGTTGACAGGCAGTCGACTTCAATGTGTTTCTGTGTTTGCAACACGAATAATTATGCTGCATATGTTGTAAAATTTACTCATGTGTTTCTCAATTTGCTCATGTTTTTTGTCTTTGCAGTGTATTTTTCTAAATGCTGCACATGAGTTGTGGAGTTGTCTTCATTTGCTTGTGTTTTGTCTACTTGCATATGGTTTTCTTAAATTGCAGTGCATGGAGCTCTCAGGGCCACAGCAGAGTACCTTGTGTAATACTGTAATACTAGACCCACCAGATGTTATGTAAGCCCAGAGCTCTATCTCCGTACAGGTGGAGTGTGGTGTTGTACTGCAGTAGCCTACTTTACAAGTAGATCTCTCCAAAGTGAGCCTCAGCCATCTGCCCAGACTGTAGAAATGAAACAGGCTTATTGCATTTTGTTTTGGAAATGTACCATTTATGGTTCAACGAGTACAAACCAGTTCTACAACCAAGCAGGAGGCAACAAATGCCCCACTGTTGATGTGAAAACACATACACCTATACACATGGTTACACAACAAACACCCTCTGCCTCTCAGTAATCCCTGTATTTCCTGGAGTCGACAAAGATCTGTACTATCCATCCACATGTTTGTTACCCCGCCCTCTTTGAAACCCGGTCCCAGACTTAGATCGATAGATTTGAGCACATGCTCGCACACGGAGGACCTGGAGGTGCATCATTCCTTCCCCTCCGTCCACCACGTTCCCATTCGCAGTCATGTGGAGGGGTGCACCGCTCCTTCATGGATCAGTGCAGCGTAAATCTGGGACAAAAAAAAGGGAGGCACATGGCAGTGGGATGCTGTGTGCAATTACTGCTAATGATATGCCTCCATGCAAGCTGTGGCCGTAATTAACTTTGGAGGAAGCCTGGCCCGTGTGTGTGAGGGGATGCTCACAGGAACAGGCGCAGCACCGAGAGCCAAGGCTAAGAAAGCAAACCTGCCTTGACATTGTTCAGACGACAGGTCTGCTACCACAGATTAGGCTCTTTGGGTGGTCCCGTGTTAAGAGAAATATGATGCGGATGTTAATGAAGTTGTCCTCAGGAAACTTGGAGGTAAAACTTGGGTTTACTCAAGAAGGTGTAGTGAAGCACACTGGTTGAACTGGAAGTCAGCTGTTAGCCCAATTCTTAAGTCAAATTTTTACTTGGTAAATCAAAATCTTGACTTTTTATTTCACAATTTTGACTCAGTAGGCCTAAGTTAAAATTTTGACTTGCCATGAGCATTTTTATTTTTTTCATGACTGACTAAAGAATTAGAGATTGAAATTATTGATTCAGTATCAGAATATTTTTTTTTATTAAATGTGCTCAATACGAAAGTCAGAGTATATCTATTATCTCCACACGGCTCACAACATGGCGACAGCTGAACCGGGGTCATGTCTAGAAGGTAACCTGCAAATCGCTAAATCTGGCAAAAACTTTCATCATACTCACGACAACCTATCCTAACCTCAAGGTCAATGCTTAACCATAACCATTAGAATTTCCCATCTCGTGGGTTACCTTCTAGGCAGGACCCAAGCCGGCAGCTCGCAGCTAACGGCGCTAACAGTGTTAACCTGAGGGAGAACCGGAGGGTGGGTGCAACACTTCCACGACGCAACCGTTATCAGCTGTAACCACTGTATGAGTGTAGTGCAGAGCGTTGGCCATTAGCTAGCCAGTGGGGCACGCAAATAAACCGCGACAGGGCGATGCGGCACCCTGACGCAAAGCTGATCAACCTGAAGGGGTTTATTTCACAACAATGACCCGCTAACTGTAAATTATCCCACTTATTACACGGCTACTTACTTAAGAAATCAATAATTTGACACAAAAATGGTCCTCTAGAGACCGAGATCAGAACTGCGTCCATAGCAACAGTATATCATACATAGCAACAGCCTGCTATAAAGAAATAACAGACCGTAGAACGCCGTGATTGATCAATCAGAATCGAGTATTCAACAAAGCCGTGTAATAAAGAAGGAGAGTGACTTCATTCTCTGCTCAGGTAGACATTACTCCTCTATATCTTTACACAGCAAATAGTTGTTTGCTGCTATATTAATGCTCTGGATAGAACCTTTAACTTGACTTTAACTTCTTTTTTGGGTGGAAATGGGCTTCCGTAGACAAGAGAACGACAGAAACAATGAACAATGTGCTCTTCACTCGGACTCATTAGACAAACACACACACGAGGATGTGGTTTCCACTTTATTTACCACAGAGGATGCCTTTGCTCTTAGTGTGTGAAAATGTGCTCCTCTTAAGCTTTACAGTCATGAGGAAAATGAAAAACATCCAGCCTGACGTGTTTTTGTTTATTTGGCGTGTTCCACCTGTCTCTGGAGTTGTTAGGCAGACGACATGGTGGCTTCAAAAGCAAGGCCTTGGCGTGCGTCCAGAGACACGTGCACGGGAGAGCTGTCTCCTCCTTTGTCCTTGATGCCTCCGAGTCATTTCTCACTCCTGTCATCTGTATTGACAGCCTGAGTTTGCTGGCCAGGCTTTTCTTTTTTTTTTTAAATCAGGTTATTGATCCAAGGTAATCATTTGGGGTTTGATCACTTCAGCCTCTCATTTACATAGAGTAGAAGCTAGCTTCCCCCTCTTTATCTCTGCCTTTACAATGTAATAAGGATGATAAATGGGTCATTTTCTTTCATTCATTAAAATATTTTAGCTTGAAGGTGAAAAGAAGTAAAATGTCTCTACGTGTCCATGCTGGCCATCAATGTGAGTCTAATTCTGATGAATAAGGATATTGCAGCAATAAGGTGTTCCTTAACAAAGGCCACATTATGCAATTATTGAATTTCTCCTCCGGTTGCAAAATATGAAGCCTTTCCCAAACTTGCCCCACGCATTTCCAAGAAGAGATTAGATATATTTCTCAAGGATCTGGGTGCGGTTAACGCTTGCTTGAATTTACATGACAGCCTGCAGGTCAAGCCATGTGACCTGGGTAATCACAGTTTGGGCCCCGACAGGAAGCAGCCGCCGGTTACAACGGACTTTAAACCTTTAAACAACGCGTTTGTGTGTCACGTCTCTCTCCCAGCCACACAGGGATTCCTCAAATATTAACACAAGTGGACAGATTGAGTAAACACTTCTTTGTCAAGGCCGTCTTTATTTCAGGTTGCTCCAGTTTGTGGTCGGCCGTGGCCGTGAGCATGCATGAGTTCCTCGCTGAATCCTCCAGGATGTGGCTGTGGTTCTGCCCGGCAGTGAGCAGCAGCCCCAGGCCTCCCCGAGCAGCTGTCAGCCGGCTCTAGAGACTGAAAGAAAGCGAGTCGCCCTGCCCCCAACTTCACCAGCCTGCCTGCTCTCACTGCAGGGACTAAAGGGGGATGGGCGCTCACACAGAGACATATAGCATGCAGAAATCATGAGCAATTCCTCTGCATCTCCTCATGAAATTAGTTTCAAAGACTCGTGTGAATCATCACGTTGATGTGCTGTCTCTTCCCAAATGGTTTAAACAGTAGATGGTCTATTAAAGCCTTTAGTGTCTTCCCATCTGGCCTCCTCTTTCTCAACCTCCTGTTTACCACCTCTTCCATTGTCCACTGGTTGTATTGGTGCAGCCACAGTCAGGCGAAACATCCTCAAGGGTTTTAAACCACCAGTGTCACCATAGGAAGTAGAAGAGAGTCTGCGGCATCTGTGTGAAAAACAAAATGACAGGATAATAATAAGACCAAGGCTGACTAATGATTGCATAACAGCCCGCTCATTGTAGCAGCTGCATCTACCGAGAAGGCTTATATACAGTATGTTTTTTGTTGAGGAAATGCAGCATGAAAAAATCAAGTGGTTATAAGGTCATGCTGGATTTATAGCGAGGGAGATGAGTCTTAAATGTTAAAATGCTGGAGCATGAGTGATGTTTGACTTTGGATGGAAATCAGCAGAAATAAGGCTGTAAATGGCTTTTGACGCTTCCACTAAAATCTTTTTGTTATGTAAGGCTACATTCACACTATTTCGTTTTAATTTGAAAACGCAAAAATTTAGCTACGTTTATGCCTAAAACGGAGACCTTTGAAAAAACATTCGCTTTGATCGGTTCGTCACGGCCTTATCACGTGAACCTTTTCCAGAAGAATGACATCAGCCTCAACCACCAGTGGGGAATTTCAACATGGATAACAAGTTACAAGCGTTGCTGACCTTGTTGTCTATGCTAGCAGCTGTTGAGCAGATTATCTCTGCATTTTATACTGCTACTACTACTGCCTACATGCATAGGAGGCAAGCTATTATTTGAGCGCTTTGCATCAATTCCCGTGTCCAGCGCTGCTTCCTGTTCACACCGGCACGTGCATGCCCAGTGTACGTGAATGGTCATGCCGTTTAATTCTGAAACAGCCCTAAAATGCTCATCGGGACAGAGATCTTTTTAATTTTTCCGTTTTAAAACAAAAACGTATTAGTGTGGATGTAGCCTAAAGTCTCTCTATTTGCCATTCTAAATGGTCCTAGGTAAATCCGTTGGTGTATAATTTGTTTCTTGAAGGCTAATTTACATGATTTCTGCTCTGTTAGATAGAAGCAGATGTGAGAAGACTGGAAAAGGTGGAAAAAGATGAGAGGTGAGATGCAGTGGTGTTAATGAGTCATATATATAAAGTGAAGACACAGTAACACCCGCATATTACAGTGTATTTATTTAGTGCATATGGGATAAAATACTTACTGGGCACCGGGACAAATACTTTATGTGAGTACAAGGAAAGATGCCGCAAGAGGTTTGCAAATTAGCTTGAACAGCTTTGTGTTCAAGAGGAACTTTAAATAAATTACACTGTCATTAATTTGTAAAGTGACTAGTAAATAAAGCTGCCAAATAATTGTAGTGGAGTAAAAAGTACAGAAATACTCAAATACTTAAATAGAGTACCTCAAATTTGTACTCCAGGACAGTAAATGTACTTTGTTACATTCCACCACTGAATACAGTTTTACTCCCATTAATGACATAGCTAAATTAAAAGGACATAATAGACAAGCCTGTCTGTACCCTGTAATTAACGAATATGTAATTAAAAAGTACTCACAGACTAATTTATTGTCTAAGCTCCTCCTACGATTTACACTGTAAAAATTGCGGGCTGCAAAAAGCCTTACCAAAGACAATGCAAATACATAAAATACATAAAATAAAGAGCCGCCAGACTATGGAGGACGGAACCTGCCAAAATAAATATATAAATAAATGAATAAATGAATGAACGAATGAATGAATGAATGAATGAATGAATGAATGAATAAATAAATAAATAAATAAATAAATATGTCATTAAATGTAGCAAAAATAGTATAAAAAAAATATAGCCATTAATTAATTGATAAAATGTGACATAAATTGATATTTCTATTTCAATTTGCTTCTTTATTTATTTATTTTTGTATTAATTCCCTTATTTATCTAATCTTTTGTTTAATTTTCCCTTTTATTTATTTATGTATTTATTTTGATTATTTTATTTATTTATTTTTGCATTTATTTTTTGATTTTGGCAGGTTCTGTCCCCCATACCAGACTGCATTATAATTCTAAATATATATAACATAGTGTTCTGCCAGTGTGACCACAAATCATCTCACAAATGTGGTTACGCCATCATCTGCATAAGATTATAAAATGGGTAGCTCCAATTAAACAATCTAATTGGTTCATAGTTGTGATATAATACCCACATACCACTGCTATGGCGTCTAATTCCTTTGCACTTTCAGAAGTCGGTCATTTTTGCGTTGGGCCGAACAACGCCCCAGAGCTGTGATATAATCACAACAACGCCTGTCGTCGTGAGCTATTTCTTAAATACACACTTGAACATTACATGTTTTCTCGGAACAGGAAATTCAAGGAGACGTTGCACTCACCACACCTCTGTGTTTGCCCAGAAGGTGTCGTATATACTGTGCAGATTGAAAAGCCCCCTGAGGCAAATTTGTGATTTGTGACATGTGGTTAAATAAAATTTACTTGACTTGCTCAGCTCATGTTGCCAAGAGCCAGAATAGTCACACAGAGAGTTATAAAGAAAGTTATATCACTGCTGAATAAGACACTGATTATGACACATTTCCCCCAGTGACAGTCGGGCGGGTCAGTTTGTGGCTCATTATGAAGACACTGCCATGAGTAGCCTGTACAAACTAGTTGTAAAGTCCCTTAACATGAACATTTTAGTGCCTTTAGCCACACTAGCAGCATGGCCCTATGTGGGTTGGTCAGCCAGTCGGTCCACCGCTTTGGTCCAGAAATATATCAGCAACAATTATATGGATAGACATTACATTTTCTAAAGACATCCAGGTTCCCTAGAGGATGATTGCTACTGATTTTGGTGATCCTCTGACTTTTCCTCTAGCGCCACAAGGTCACAATGTTGTCCAATACTTTGGTTTATGACCAAATACCTGCAAAACTATAATTCCCATCAGTCTCAGCTGTACTGTTTGTGCTAATAAGCTAATGTTAGCATGTTAACATGCTAAACTGAAATGGTAAATATGGTAAACATTATACCTGCTAAACACCAGTATGTTAGCATTGTTATCGCGAGCATGTTAGCATGCTGACATTAGCATTAGCTCAAAGCAGCATTGTGCCTAAGAGCCGCTATAGCATGGTTGTAGAACCTTACTTGGCAGCCGACTGTTATCAGAGGTAGCTATAAACCCCATAGATGTGGGTGATTAGGGGCCTACTACACCCAATAGTAGGTTTTATCACCTATTCACACGATAGATCACCGAAAGAAGGTATAAAAGAACATCTAGGAAGAAATAAGCATGTGTGTTTATTGATTGATTAGGTTGATTCATTTTATTTCCACCCATTGGTGGAATCTGCCTATAGCGAACGGACATGCTCATAGCGACAGTGTGAGCCTTGATCAATCATTACAGATCCGGTAAATAAGTTCATAATAAACTATGGTCCCATTTAGAGTCAAATAGACCATAAAGCAGGGTATGCTTTAGGACGTGGCTACCTTGTGATTGACAGGTCGCTACCACGGCGTTGTACTTAAATCCATCCTCTTGTGTCACTTCTGGTTGCAAAAAAACAAGATGGCTATGGCAATGATGCTGAACTCGAGGCTTCAAAACGGCAGTCCACAAACCAACGGGTGACGTCACGGTGACTACGTCCACTTCTTATATACAGTCTATTGTTCAGAACATATAAACAGCAGAAGATTTGTATGATTTTAACACCTTGTCTGTGGAGGTTATGCAGCCAATCACAGGAATATCAGCAACAATTCCTCTTTTAAACTCCATTTGTGGTATTTTTTTGATAAGATGAACCTAACCCCTAACCCACTCAATGTGGGCAGCACTTGTAAATACATTTTAACACAGATCTACATTTGATTTTCTATTCACATATTAACAGGGAGACATGTAATTTCCCCCCTCACTCGTCTGAAGTACGTGTGCCAATCAAATGATTCTCTGGAGAGCGGTATCAGCTTTGTAACGGGTTGACACATATTAACCAGAAATGCGTGGGAGGGTGTTGTGTACATTAGGGGAAGGGGATGGTTCTTGGCACCCACTCAGATCCGGGTGTGTTATTAATATCTTAATATGTAACCTCTCACACCATCTGTCATCTCCCATGCCTCATCTCGCTGGTATTCCCATGCATTCCTTACATGTGGTGGTATTTACTGCAAAGCTTATCTGCTGGTATCTCTCTCTGCTGGGCTGTTTAAAGTTATCCTCCGGTTCATGTGTACCCTTCTCTGTTCTTTATCTGTCTATCATTTCCAAACGACAGCATGTTGCCAACATCAAAAGCACAGAACACAATAGAAGAGGACATTCCAAGATCAACGACTCACACACACACAGTGAGTCAAACACACTCAGATTAGCGAGATTTGAATCTGGTTTACGGACATTGAATCGGAAATGTGTCGGTTTGTGATTGTGCAACGTGATAATGTGATACGTGACAACGGAGATGATGTCTGTTAAAAAATGGATTAGGTGGTTTATGCGTGTGTGTGTTCAGACTTGAGGCTGGAATGTGACTCTGCGACGTGATAATGTGATTCTCAACGGTGGAGTGTGCAAAACAGCAGTGTGTGTGCATGCAACGTGTATAGATTTTTTGCACACTTGCATTGACTCCCTTGTCCAATGTGTGTGTGTGTGTGTGTGCGTGTGTGCAGCTGGGCCGTGCAGCAGCTATGCTGATCCCATCTGTGAACCCTGCCTCCTCACAGCTTGATCCCAGCACCACGTCCATTGTCTCACTAATCCAGGACTATTAACATTGCAGCACCACAACAGGCGCTTACTGGAGCCCCGGATGGCTCCCAAAACTCTCTCCTCTGAACAGACTGCAATCTAATTAACTTGGAAGAGAGTGGGGGGGAGTAAAGGGGTCTAACGTGTGTGTGTGTGTGCGTGTATGTGTGGTTAACAGGATCCAGTGGATTAGCGCCTTTTTTTGATAATGGGGCGAGGCTCGGCTGCTACAGGTGCCAGGATCACAAGATTATGTTCACACTGTAGATGAGAATGTCCATCTTCTGTTTTTGTTCACATCCAACATCTAATACATACTTTACAATGTGAACAACTGGATTAACCTGTTTGGTTTTGGATGATCTAGCAGGTGCCTGAAAGTACACACAACATAGCATAAAAAAAACAAAGTGTGTCTGAAACAGACAGAAACATTGTGGTGCAAAAACAGATGTGACATCTTGTTATTGTTAGCTCTCAAGTCATACCAGACCAACACACTCTCATCTAAACTTGTCACATATTGACGCTTTTGTCAGACCCCTCTGCGTCACTTTTCGGTCGTGGTAAACCGTGCTTAACGTTGTTATTTAAATATAAACACTTGCTTAGGTTTCGGCAACAAAACCACTTTGTTGGTTGCAACATGGTCGGGCTTAAAATGACTACAAACGCAAGGTTGTCATCCAGCAGACCGCTGTTTGACTTTCTCATAACAATCAGCTGTTCGTTTGTGTCCCGTGTTCACAATGTTCAGTTTTATTTTCACAGTACAAACGTAGTAGCTTTAAGCCCAACCATGTAGTTCTTTCCCCAACCTAACTATAGTGGTTTTGATGCCAAAAATAAAGTGACGCCAAGGGGTGTGACAAAGCAGCGGTATGTGACAAGTTGGGATGAGAACGTGTTGGTGTTTCCATGTTATGCTACTTTATACTTCACTACCTTACAGAGGGAAATGTACTTTTACAGCTCTAATTACTTAGAATAAGATTTTACATGAATTATTTCTGTATATAATCAGCTTAAACAATGCAATGAATTTTATAAATGAACTACACAGTACATAAAGTTTTATTATCTCTGCTTTGACCAGTTACAACATTTAGACAATGATGCATATATGATAGTAGTAAATGATAGATAATAATATAATGCTCTGGAGGGGCTATTCTATATGGCGAGTACTTTTACTTTTGATACTTTATTGCTGATAATACTTCTCCACTTTTACAATGCATTGGACTTTACTTGTAAAGTATATTTTACAGTGTGGTATTTCTTCTTCTACTTTTACTTAAAGGTGCGGTGTTTTTGGATTTGGCGGCATCTAGCGGTGAACTGATCTGAAACGTTTGCCAAGCGTGTAGGAGAACTACGGTGGTCATCGCAAAAATGTGAAAAGGCGAATGGCCCTATCTAGAGCTTGTTTGGTTTGTAGGTTCTGGGCTACTGTAGAAACATGGCGGCCGGCTGCGTGAAGAGGATCCGCTTCCTATGTAGATATAAACGGCTCATTCTAAGGTAACGAAAACACAACAATTTTTATTTTCAGGTGATGAAATGTTGATGAAACACTGTTCCTTTAAGTAAAGGATCTGAATACTTCTTCCAACACAGTCCAAAGACCAGGCAAAGATAGCATGAAGCTAGCATGTCTGATTTAGCCAAATCCAATGGGTATTTTCTACAACAGCGTTTCTTGCATAAAATTCCCTCTCTGTCTTACTATCCCTCCCCTGCTAAACAGTGTCTGGAGACACAAAAAGAGAAGATTTTAGACAAAAAACTTTAGATGATACCCACTTAATTTGAAGTGGGATCTCTTCATGGCCAGTACGGACAGAAGGAATTATTACAGCAACCAAAAACTGTTTCAATGCACATATGGGCATGTGAGTGTTGTATTAAGATGAACTTGAGAGACAAAATGTGGACATACCCTTCAATTCAAGGGAGCATAGTTGTGCCACTGTTTTCTCACGGTTACAAACCGTGACGCATCAATTTATAGAGCAGTTTATGCTGCAGCACAGCGGGGTCATCTAAAAATGGATTGTGTGACACAGCTAGTATGATAGCTTCCTTCCCTTTTTGACTCTCATGGTCTCACAGTTTCCTCAAAGGTCAGCACTGTCAAAGCAAAATGAGCATGTCAAAGTTCAAATAAGTGCTACGCAAATGTATTTTGATTTATTTCTGTCTCAAATTTGGCTGTTGTGAATGAATCTGTTGCTCTGCACACACTGTTCTCCTACAGTCAGCATCTCAGTCAGTTTATAGCTACTGGTATTTATAAGAAGAACACCCTTCCCTAAAGGCCTGGAGGCCTGTGGTATGACTGCAGCCTTGGCGCAGACGCATAGTTCATGTAGATAAAAATCACATCATAAGACGTTGTACAAGCACAAGAGACTTTTACCTCCAGCGCCTGGGGGTCTGTGCAAACGGTCTTAGCTCAGCTCTCTGGAAGAAAAGAAAACAGATCTGTACCGAGGTTGTGGTTAAGCCGAGGAGCTTACTTGCTTACTGTAAGTCAGAGCAGCTGAGTTTGCATTGCTTCCAGCTCGGAGGCCTGGGAACTGTTGATTCTTCAATATTTCTGCGTGCGCGTGCACATGTGGGTGTCTGCCTCCATGCGAGTATAAATGTGTGCGTCCATGAGATGTGAAAGCGAGCTTGCTTCATACACTCCCTGCCCTCCTGCTCATATTTGACATTCTTTAGCCTTGTATGGCAGATCAGCATCAGCTGGTGCTGCAGAGGAGAATAATAACCACAGTTTGCTAAGTCTTCTGCTCGCCACCGCCCTCTCCACAGAAGCCGCTCATGTCATTCCACAACTCTCACTTCATATTCGGTCCCACAGCTGGAAAAGCACGCTGACATCTGCACCGGGGATCATGTTCAACCCTTTGAAATGTTCCACACACTCTCATTAAGGTAACATCTGACACTGAAGAAATGATAAATGTGCAGAACAAATTACAAGTTTCTGTCTCCCTCTCCTACTTTCCCTCTCATCCTCTCTCTCTCTCCACCACAGTGTGTGTCTTGATGAGTCAGTTGTTTCAGGCCCCGATGGCGCGCTTGGTTTCCGGAGGGAGGAAATGCCAATGTGTACGTTCATACCCAAAAGCTGCACAGTCATTATCTCTGTCTCTCCATGTGAAACACATTTTAAAGAGGGTTCAGTTCTGCCTCATCAATGGATCTCTCTCGCTTGTGTGAAACATCAACATGAATCCAGGCAAAGGAAAAGCGAAGTGCGCTTTTGCGATAACGAGCGTAATTTTGGTCTGTAATTGCTGCTTTGTGCCTCGGGGCGTCAGATCAAGTTTGTTTTGGGTTTTCAGTTTCCTCCTCTAGAAATGTTTACAGTCA
The DNA here is from genome assembly GCA_916700995.1 of Hozukius guyotensis. Taxonomy (NCBI): domain Eukaryota; kingdom Metazoa; phylum Chordata; class Actinopteri; order Perciformes; family Sebastidae; genus Hozukius; species Hozukius guyotensis. The sequence goes on from CAKALU010059266.1 coordinate 42,599, forward strand.
CTTTGGATGAAGGTCAGATATGATATTACAGCAATAAAACAACAACAATGTGAAGTAGTATACACTGGTGAGAAATTAGATATATTTTTGGAGGCCAAACTGGAAATTAGAATCAACCTGGTTCCCTCGACAAAAAGACAATGGGATTTTTCCATCGGGTTTTGGATTATTGCAGAAAATAAGCTCTGTGGAAAACAATTTTTTTGATACGTTTTGATCAGCAAGATAATCTCCACAAATGAACACCACTTTTATGAATTTTGAAACGTGAATGCAATCGCCAGAAGTAAAAAGCTAATGTTAGGCGAACTACACCACGGTCACATGAGCGTAGTCTCATTTAGCCACTTGTTAGCAACCGCCTTTTTTTAGGACACATAAAGGCTTCAAAATTCACAAGTGGGGTATTTACTGACATATTTTATATCGTGGAACAAAACGTTAAAATCTCTTCAGCTTGTGTTAACCACAGACCCTATTCCAGGCATCTAACTAACTAAAAATCCATTCAAAAAACCCATTGACTTCCAGACGAAGGAACCGGATGTGCTAAAATGCTAACTCATTTCTGGGTTTATAGGACTCATTCCTGTAGCACTCTATAACCTGAAATACTGGTATGATACTCGGCGTATGATATTTTAAGTAAAACTGGATTTCTTTGATAAAACTGAGATTTGTTTTTGTTAGCATTCAACAGCTACAGCACTGTTAGAATATGGACAGAGAAACCCACTATCAACGACTCTATGGTAAAACACATTAAAGGAGATTAGTTTGAAGATATAACCAGGTTCTTTTACACCGTCTCCCTTCACCGTGGTTGGAGGAGGACGGTGAAAACCAGCAGAGAGGCAACACATTTCTCCCCCACAATCCCCCTGAGTCATGGGGTGATGGTATCTAACTGCCACCTCACTCTCTGACAGGTTTTCCACTCATCTCATCGACAGCTCAGAGACGACTGACTCACACACACACACACATACTGTACGCCACAGAGTTACCAGCAGGGAAGAAATCAATGTCTGTCTGACAGAAAAGAGCACGGCACTGCATCCAGTTAAGACCTTTCAACTGTTACACATTAATGCATCATGTGTTGAAATGAATCAGCCAGAATGAATGTAGCTGTGATTCAATTAATCACCCCCCTCCTTATTAAATCTGGCACAATCTGTGTTTAATTTGATATCAAATAATGATCGTCCATGTTTTCCCTCCACAGCTGAGGTGAAATAGAATATCTTAATGTAATGCCCCCTGGTGCACGGCCTGCTGCTCTCACAATACACATTATACACAAAGAATATGTAAGCGAATGCACATTCAATCTCACAGACTCACCGTATGCATCAGAGATTACGAGCTTGATTCAGGATCTGAATCACAATGGTTTAACCTTTTGGACAGAATGAGTGCCAGACTACCTTGATGCCAGCTCGGTGAGTCATGCAGAGTGGAATTATACGGGACAAAGGCATGGTGAACCAAGGTGGAGGGAAACAAGAGAGATAAACAACATCCAGTGAACCCAGTCACAAACTCCAGCCTCATATGACCTCTGTTTTTGGTCTGTTAGGCCTACTATCGCTATTTTCCCTTAGTTTTAAATGAACCCACATAAAACCACTTCATCTTGTTTGTGTATATGTGTGTTCTTTTTAGTTCAGTCCAAAGGTGACGTTCCTCACAAGTGTAAAGACTAAGGAAAGTGCTCCATAGGGAATGGAAATTGTGGCTCATTCTGGGGCATTTTCAGAGGGTAGTGTACGGAGTACCGGTAGCTGACGTTATGTGTCACCGGTCCTCTGACATCTGTCTATCATTCTTCATCAGAATTGTATAAAGTACGCATAAAAGACAAATACCCATATAAAGAGAAGCTGACAGAGCCAAAGGGGCGATACATTACAAAACTAAAGTTAGTTAATGATATTAATCCTTACGAATTAGGAGGACCTTGACAGCTTGCCACCCATTACGGTCACTGATGTGTTTTGGCGTTAGCGCCTACACCTGTCAGCAGTTCAAAATATGTACATCTTTGGAGGCTGATGTCCAATTTACTTAAACGTTTTGGTGAGGGCTAAAGACAAACAACTGTGTAGTGTTTTTACTTTGTTGGGTGGAAATTAAATGACTGTTGCTAAAGTCCTCTCAAGTAAAAGTTGAGTAGAGTTTGCATCACGTTCTTCTAAAATAAAAAACATCCTTGCAATTAGCTTTTAAGGTAATAAACTAGCTTGACCTTGACAAATGCTAGCAGGCTAAGGAGCTAGATAGATGGCTTTTTGTTCATGTTAACTAGCCTACGCTACATTTGTGAGTTTTGCTTCTGTCTGATTCATTATTCTACTAATCCATTAATTTATAAAACATAAAATACAGCACATTTTTGGAGATATAGTAATCTGTGACTCAGAAATGTCGATTTTTACGCCTAGCCTGTAGAACAGATCTTATGAGTGTGTGTCTGTGTGGTTCAAGGTGACAGTGCCAGGGACTTTGTGGAAAGCAGGCCATGAATCAACAGGACAACGGTGGTACTGTACGTACAGGAAGGACTGTGTCATTACCATCATTGGATTAACCTCCTCTCCCCGAATTAGCAGCTCAACCTGTGACTCATCCGACAGACGGGCTGCTTTCTTCTGCACGATTCAGGATAGTATTCATCACTGACAACTTTTAAAATCTTTCAATTCTTTAAACTTGGTATGAAGCAGTGGATTAAAGAAATTAAGGTTCTCGTGCAGCACATACCCTGAACTTTGCAGATTTTGCAGATTTCATATCTATGGCCTTCAATGCTGTGCTGAATCAGGAACTGATGCTGTGAATAACTATCTAATTCTGCACTGTATTAGTTTGTTCTGCATTTTACAGTATGTGAAGAGAGAGAGAGGTGAAGTACAGTCTGTGTTGGCAATCGGAAAGTCCTTGTACGTTTACAGCAAAGAATGCCACGCAGCATTTACAGCCTTGGGTGGAGATGTTTATTCTCACTGCCGACTAAAGATTAAACCATTTTCACAACAAAGACGTTGAGGTTATTGAAAGTCAATTACTTGTGCTCTTGAATAATCTGCACATTACAACCAGTATGAACTGGTTCCAGTGTTACAAAATCCAGCTGTGTCATAGTCATCACATTGGGGATGCATGACAATAAAAGGAAGCTATTCAGTTTGTGAGTAGAGCCAAGGCCAATATCGCCCAACCCTGAAGAGCTTTGTTACGAAATATAGGCGCACTATATGTTTGCAGAAGAACTGACGTGTCTATTGGCTTATTTATGTGTCATCCTGTAATAAAAAGCCACATCTGCTTTCTTTGAAACTGCCAGCTCATCCCTTCCTCAACACAGTGATCTTCCTCTCTTTATTTCATATGTAACTCCACATGGATGCAGTTTAACACGTGTTCAACCTTTAGATAAGGCCTCAAGGATGCCTTCTTGTAGCTTTAGTATTTAGCTTTACAACTGTCTATAAAGTGGACATGACAGCTAAAACCTACTGCAGTGGTTTCTAAATGTTCTACTTGTGACCAGACTACATTTGTTATATGTAACAGTAGGGCTAGGTGACAATTCAATACGATAATTTATCGTCTTTCAGTCGAATCGTATCGTGATTAAAGCATACAGTATATCGAAATGTCATGATGCACAATTACGTTGTCTAAATTGACAATAGCAAGCACATACTAACTCGAATTTCTCCGAAAATCTGGTTTTGTTTTTCACCTTTTACATTACCACTCAGTTTAATACGATTAACAAATGTGTATTTATGGAAATATTTTTTTTTCTTCATAATTTATGTTTATTTTGCACTAAAGTTTTTAACTAAATGAGAAAATACTTTTCATTTGTCATGTATTTAATTCACACAGGAGTATACAATAATAGGCTTTACCATGTGGTTATTTCATATAGACTATTTATTTATTGAATTACCAGAAAACATGCTATATTGTGATATATATATATATCGTATAGCGGCCTGAAGAGGTAAAAGCAAAAATCCAGTATTTCACAAGAAAAAAGAAAAAAGAAAATAGAGAAAAAGTGAGACAAAATAAATAAATAACAAATAATAAATAATAAATAAAATAAATAAAATAAAGTTTGCAAGTATTTAGTTGTATTTTGTAGCCTTTAGCTCAAAGCACCACAGTGCCTACTGGTCTCACAGGGTCATGTCTAGAAGGTAACCCGCAAATTGTGAAATCTGAACTGAAATCTGCAAAAACTTGCAAAAACTCTCACAAGTATACTTTTTTTTCGCAAAGAAGAACATTAATGACAAAACTTTAATGTTTTACTGCACAGCTCCTGTTTCTTCTTGTCTCATGTTTGCTGCTAAGTGCTCATAACTGGAGTCTTTTTGCTCTCCACTCCCCAAATGTCAGCTGTCAGTAAGTGTGCAGAGTGACATCTTGTTTCTTGGATTTTCTATTGAGAAGGTTTGAACTTCTGTAGGTGTTTTCTTTGTCTCTTTAGCATCATTATGATTCATGCTCACTCACTTTATTCCAAACAAAGCACTTATATTTATTGCCCAGACTCATAAATTGACAGAATTTAATCACTGCACCAAATTCCTTCCTCACATGCAGAGATTTTCTCCTGTTATCTGACAGGTTTGAAGGGACAGCAGGTTGTGGTGAGAGGTAATGATGTGGAAAGCTGTGCTGGAGGAAGGGGCGAGGGCGAGAGGGGGCCGTGACAGCTGCCACACACTAACAAACGCCTCCCTCTGTGAACGGACACTCAGAGATGAGGGGTGGGGTGTGGAGGGGGGACCTCCCTCACCACACAGCTGCCACAGACCTGTCACTCAGGACGTTATCGTGCCCCCTCATCTGGACTGGACAATGGGCTTCTGGTCAGTGTGGGCATTAGCCAGACATCTCTGCAGTGACTCCTGGATACCAACCACCACCACCACTCTGCTGCAAAGCTGGTTAAGTTAGATTGAACTAAAATTCACTGAAGGTGTCTTGGGAATGATTTAACTGATAAGTGAAGGATTTTCAATACTCAATCACATGATGGTGTGTGTGTCTTGATTGCAGGATCACAAGGTCAGATAATACTAGACTGGCTAAATTATACAAACAGTGCAAACTGGCACAGTAGCATTTGATTAAATGAGTGGCTTCACAATTACAGCCAAAAGCTCCTTTATTATCCAATGAACAAAGACAAAAAAGGTCCAACACTGCCACCCAGTGTTAAATCACAGGTAACTGTGAGTATAGTAATAAATTACAGTGGTTCCCAACCTTTTCCTTTAAGGGATCCCTTTTCTATCATTGAGTAGACTGACGACCCCTGACTAAGTGACATATTTTACGTATATTTCATATTATATTCAATGCATAACAATAACAGTACAGAACAACTGATAAACTGTAGAATTAACCCAAATAGTGAACATAATAACTGCAGGAAGTTTGTGTAAAATGAGTGATTTGGATGAATTTTGAGCAGATTATTTCCTGTGAATATTGCATCAGAGATGAGTTTTCCTGTTTTTTTAGGAACTTTTAATACAATTATTTGTCTATGTTATGTATCTTTTTACATTTTTTTAACAATCATACATAATAGGCTTCTTTTTTGACAAACTCAGTGTTTTCTTCTCCCTGACGATTGGCCATTGTTCTATCAGCTCTAAGGTTGTTTTAACTGCGTACTTTTCTAATGTAGGACAAGACTGTTTAACAGAGAGGGAAGGCTCTGAGAATATAACTTGTGTTCAGGTCTTCACCAAACTTTGAAAATAACAATTTAATTTAGTTTTCTTCACAGAAATAAATGAAAGGCTGAGATATAGGCCAACTGTATATATGTTTTTAAAAAGTTGTCTTATACCCCCTAAAATCAAGAAGACCTCGCGACCCCCCATGAAGCTTTGGTGACTCCTAGTCGGGGTTGGGAACCCCAGATTGGGAACCAGTGCTCTAATACCTAAGCATGCACAGCACTTTATTAAATACTCATTATGTTTTTTTGCAATTGCTAAGACACAAAAAATGGTATTTGTGTCACAATTATTGAAACCACTAACTCAATGACCAGGTATGCTGAACCATGAGCACACTGTCAGCTTTACACTAAGTTTGAAACTCTAAAACACACTTTTTGCAAATAGCTACACACAGTTATCTACATTAAACACATCATTCAAAACTAAAAGCCTGTGTGTTGTTTGCCATCGAAACACCACACTCAATTATCACCTGCACCCAGAATGCACCTGTGAAAACACCTGTAACCAATCAGATCACCTAGAAATCTGAGCTTGATCACTATAAATAGGATTCAGGTTTGCTCTTTGGTGTGCACAACAATGGAGGCAATTTTGGAGAGAGCGTTAGAGGAAGTAATTGTGTCTGATACCAGGGGACCGGTGCTCAATCACACCTAAATTTCATCTCAGCACTGCTAAAAAATAATTATCTAAAGGCCCTGACACACCAGGCCGACCGTCGTCTGTTGGACAGTTTGGGGCCCTCGGTGAGCGTCTAGGGGGCCTATAGTTTTTGCAGTGTGTCCCGCACCGTCAGCTCTAGTATGCCCATGTTAGAGTTTTTTTGGCCGATTCCGCATGTTGAATGAAGTGTTCTTAATTACTTCTCACCACTGCAAAGGGCTATCTGTAAATATAATGACAACAGTAAAAGCAAACATCCTAGTTCTTATAGGTGTCCTATCCCTCTGTTACAGGCATCACCACAACATCCTCATTATATTCAGGATACAGATTTTAGAATTAAATCAATGCAGCAGCATGTTTTAACAGCATTGATGTCTACTGCCATCTCCTGGAAGAAAACAAGAATACAAGCGTCACATTTTTTATTCCTTTTATATCTTTTTCTTCTATTATCATCATGTTCCCATGATTCTGTATTTAAAAAGAGGATTTAATCAATTTCAGCTCCCTCTCTGGTTATTGTGTGTAATGAGGATCAGTATATACAGTCTAGTTTAGTTGGGTTGTTTAACCAGTTTGTGTGTTTCAACGCAACAAAAATGTTAATTTCTGGTAAATAGTTTAAACGTTACTCGGCTGCCATGTAAACAGGTCAGACAAGGAAAGCTCAGTTATGATGTTGAAAGCGAACATCTGTTGGTCACAAGGTGGAACAATATCATCATTTTCAGCCTGGCCGGGGCCACCAGTTGATGTCAATTAAGCCCCGCTCTGCCGGGACATTTACATAAGGCTCTGGAGAGCAGCACAGAGCGCGGTTTGTTTCCCATTTTGGCAGCGGCCGTTTCCTAGATACACACAGGCCTGTTTTCAGCACCTTCAGGAGCTTTGTGTTTGACAAGCAGCAAAAAAAAAGGGCCTAATCCCCTCGGTTTATATTTAGTACAGTCCTCTCATTACAAGGAGCCTGAATCTGGGGGTCGCTGGCTTGACATATTGCCAGTTATGGCTTGAATGAATGGAGCAACGAGTGGGAGAGGTGATCTTGGCCCTAAGCAGAGCAGCCTCCTCTCTGTTTTGGATGGGCTGCTGTTGTTTTTGGTTGGCTGAATGGCTTCAGGCCGGTGACGCACGACTATTTCCGAGTAAAAGCTGTTTACTGAAAAAAAAAAGCAAGCCTGCCTTTGATACAAAGCTGCTTTGTAATCGAAGATATGGTCACTCACTGAGATTTGCTAATTAGTAAAAGTAGGTTAATTAAAAGGTTAGTAACTCACCTCTAGATGGCAGTAATACAGACACATTCATCCTGTAGGTTAAGGGCAAATAATGGTTCCAGGATTGACAGATTTGGGTCTAATTTGTCATATCAGTGTGTGGCATCATTAGATTCAAAGGGCAGATAAGATTTGAATTGTGAATAGAAGAGAATATGTTCGGTTTAAATGGTGAAATAAGCTATATTTCAGAGGTCACCAACCTAATAAACAACCCAAGAAGTATCATGCAAGACTGGAAAGTGTGAGTAAAGCAGTAGGGAAACTAGCAGAGGTTTTATACAGAGTAGTCATACAGAGAATACATTTAATGATGCTATCATTGTTTTTATGTGGGGGATTTTTTGCCTCTTGTGGTTGGGCTGTAAACACAATGTTGACATACTATTACCTCAATAAAGTGTAATGTAATCTTTATAAACAGATTCTGCACTCATATCTGTAGGTAACAGCACAAGATTCTGGTATCGGAAGCAAAGAACATATAATGCCAAGAAATGAAAGTCAATTGTTCATTCAGCACCCAGCAGCAAAGCTACGCAAATACGTAGCATCATTGACATTCATTTCATACTTCTGTTCACTATCTTTTTAACTCTGTTTTGGTCTCCACCAACTCCCGAGGGAAATATCTGGCTCTTTAGCTGCTAGATGCTCCACTTACAAGCTAGTTCCTAACTTTGTTTGTCTGATGTTTGGTGCTGTGCTGGTAGTGTACAGTGGGTTTACTTTTTTACTGAAAACAGCTGCCTAAGTGTTAAGTGGTGAGTGAGAGTGGTGTGAAAATGGTCGGCAAACGCCGCTTTGTTTCATTGACGTATCATAACAACGGCTTGTATATCCGCTGTTCTCGGTCTTATGGTTTCCTTTTTTGAATAATGAATACAGACTACTGCCACCTGCTGGTGTGGAGAGTTATTTCCTCCCACGCAGGAGCAGGACATAATTTGGTAATTGGTCTTCGTCTTTGCGGTGTGTTCAAGTGCAACTTGTCGGCCAAAACAAAGGCGACGTGAGGCGACAGAACAGGCGGCCTTCATGTCAGGTTGGTGTGTCTGGGGCCTAAAGCTGCGGCGATAAGATAGCTCTCACATACCTACTGTACGTTACCTGTTCAGCACCAAAAGGCCGACCAAGTTAGCGATTAGCTGGTGAACATCGTGGAGCATTTAGCAGCTAAAGAGTCAGATATTTCCCTCAGGAGTTGGTGGAGAACAAAACAGAGAGAAAAGGGAGAGTGACTATTGGATTTACATTCATCAGGTGGTCACAAACACAATGCTAATATTTCTCTCTGTCTGTGTGCAACTGTTTCCTAGCAAGTTTATCATATCAGTTTAAAAGTTGATAATGTCAGTTACTGTGCTTGCAGTCTGTTTCCACGCCCCCATGTATATAAACAATCATTTTATGCATGTCTAATTTTTCAGGTGTTTATTTATTAATTTTAGTTTGAAGTATTATGTTTCCATAGAATGTCAAAGTTACATGATATAAACTGGAAAAAAAAAGTTCGGAAACTTGTGTTTGGTGGATTATTTCTCTGTTGTTACAATGCTAATTGGCGTTGTATTTTACATGGTTGGAAAGCCTGTTTATTTACCTTCACAATGATGTCCAACTTGTAAGGATCATGCATTTGTGGGATGAACAGCACAGCTTATTATGTGGGTAGCGCCCAAGAAAAATTTGCCAAAATGCTCTGCCAATGGTAAACAGTGTATTCTCATAAGGCTACCAGGAAGCCTGCAATGACTGCCCTTCCCCGTCAGGCCCGTTTGCGCTGGTGTCGACAACACAGACAATGGAACCTGAACATGTGGAGGAATGTCATGTTCAGTGATGAGTCCAGGTTCTGTCTGCCAAAGTTGGATCGCAGGGTCAAAGTATGGAGACGACGCGGAGAACGCTATGCTGATTGTTGCACCGATGGAGTAACAGCTTTTGGTGGGGGCAGTGTCATGGTGTGGGGCGGCATCTCCCTCACTGGCAAAACAAGGCTTGTCATCATTGAAGGCCATCTCAATGCAGTGAGATATCGGGATGAGATTCTGCAGCCAGTGGTGATCCCATATCTCCACAATCTGAGACCTAACTTCATCCTCCAAGATGACAACGCTCGCCCCCACAGAGCCAGGGTTATCACAGACTACCTCCACAATGTGGGAGTAGAGAGAATGAAACGACCTGCCAAGAGGCCAGACCTCAACCCAATTCAACACATGTGGGATCAGCTTGGGCGTGCTGTACGTGTTAGAGTGACCAACACAACCACGCTGGCTGACCTGCAACGAATCCTGGTTGAGGAATGGAACGCCATCCCACAGCA